>JAAEAF010002230.1:0-27497 GCA_011037195.1 Triatoma infestans
CACCTAATGAATTTTTTCCAATTATCGATTTCTTAGAAATTATAGAATCGCAAAAAGAAGATACGCAGTGCCAACAGTTATTAAAAACTGATAACTACGTATTGGACGAGCAAGATCTTATTAGATGTATAAGAGATCGTAATATACTAGTTCTACAAAAATTACGTGACACAGTATTACGTCTCTATCACGACAACCCTCTATCCGCGCATTATGGCCGACAAAAAACTCTTGAACGGATCAAAAGTCAATTTACATGGCCTAAACTTTCACAAGACGTCGATAATTATGTTAAAACTTGTCATAGTTGCGCTACTAGAAAAATAAAAAATTACAAACCCCCAATTAGTAATTTCCAAGAACCCGCGAATGTCTGGCAGGCTATTTCTATGGACGTCGTAGGTCCCCTAGAAATATCTGTCAACGAACAAACCGGAGAACAGTACAAATATATTCTCACCGTCATTTGTCAGTTTTCAAGGTACCTAGAAGTTTTTCCACTAATCGACCAGAAAGCAGAAACTATAGCGCGCATTTTGGTCAATGAAATTATTACAAGGTACGGTTCACCTAAATATCTTTTAACAGATTTAGGCACGAACTTTACCTCAACAATAATTCTCCAGATCTGCGAATTATTAAAGATTAAAAAAATATGTACGACAGCTTACCACCCAGCCTCGAACGGTCGCCTAGAGCGAATTCACAAAGATATCGCCAATAATATTTCACACTATGTCAGTACTTCAAAAGATTGGCATAAGTTTTTGCCATTAATCAAAGCCGCTCACAACTCTACAGTAAATTCTTCGACAAAGTTCACGCCTCACGAATTAGTATTTGGAGTTAAATTTCATTTTCCATGGATGTTAAACGTATCCAATAAAAATTTACAAAAATTCAATATTCATACACAAACTCTGCATAACAAAATTAAAACCGTACGCGATGCTGCAAAAGTTCACAACTCTAAAGCTAAAGCTGTTCGAGAGAAATTATTTAATAGGAAATTTCCAAAGAAAAATTTTATCCGGGAGACGACATATATGTCAAAAATTTTAAAGCAGAAGGCAAATTTTCAAAAAAATACCACGGTCCCTATAAAATCCACAAAGTATATGAAAATCAAACAGCAAAAATATTAATCGGCGATACAAAAAAGACCATACACCTTAATAAATTAAAAAAGGCATTTCTACGAAATCAGCTCAAAAAACATCACATGACATTAAGGCAGCGAAAATAAACAATTTAGCAACATTTAAAACATTGAATACCTGGTGTTGGGAGGATTCTTATTATCTAGTCCAAGGAAAATTCAAAGTTTTAAATTTAAACAAATATAAACAAATTTTACACATTTATATCATTATTAATTCTAAAAACAAAAAATAAAATATCAATAATTTAATACATTTTGTGAGTTTCAGGTCACCAGAAAAGTTTTAACAAATTCCCCTAGTCAAAGGGTTAACATTCTAATCTATTGTTTTCAGCAGCAAGACTTCAATACATTTATATTGTTTCTTTCAGTTATCGCTCTCCTTCAAAGGAATTTCCAATTGTATATAAAAACTAATACTTGAAATAATTTCAGATAAAAGGCATCATTAGCACTAAGCTTTTACAGTTATGGTAGAAAGAAAGGAGCTATAGCAAATACCTGCGCTTTATAACAATCGGAAGGTTTTCCCTAGGTCGAACAGCGTTTCAAAAGACAACAAACCCAGATAAAATATTTCTATTGAAAGGAGGTAAGAAAACAAAAAAGAATGACAAAAAAAAAACCGGAGTTATTGTAAGTTATATTACCCCCCTTTATCATTTATTACCTTTTAACTTAGAAAAGCTTAAGAATTAGTGTTTTTTTTTGTTGTTTGCAAACTATTTATTATTTATGTATATATACATTTATGTGCCTTCTCTATTTAAAATTGTACATATGTTCCTCGATTTTCTCTTTCTTTTTTTTAACTAATTCTCTCTCTAAATTAATAATTCATTGCACTGTTCGAACAAAAATATTTTTTTTTCCTTCAACAGATTATAGCAGTACTACTTACGACGATTCAAATTATGAATGCATGCGATCACGTGATCACACTAATCTACGATGACGTCTAACCAAACACCAAGAGCTCTTATCCCCTTCACCCTTCTTAGCGATCGCCTTCCATTCCCTAGCTGCTATGCTCGCAAGCTCGCATAAATAAATAAAAATAAGTATTTAAACAAATCAATTGATAAATAATTAATAAAAACACACTACGTGTACACTGTAGAATAACCTACCTTCTACACGTTATAACACAATATAATACAAGACAAGGAAGTCAAATGAATACACGATAGTTATACTTAAAGGCCTATAATTGAAGGTAAATAAATAACCGTCTAAGGTACATCATTATGAATAAAAATTTAACAAGAATTCGATCTAAACAAAGATATTACATTAGGTTACTTCGTTATTTCCATATTAGGTTACGTCAATATTAGGATATTGGAAATTATTATGTTACATCGACATCACCAAGGAGATTCTAGATCACGGCGAACACAAAAATTATTCCTTTCCGCATCCCAAAACAAAAAAATAAATAAAAAAAAACCAATGAAATAATTTATTATGTACAAAAAAAAAACAAAAAGATTTAATTATTTACAAAAAAACAAAAATTTTAACACTAGTGTATAAGAAATTGCATAAATGAAACAATGTGAATAAAATGTTTAAAGAACTATAGATTAGTTATGTACACAAATTTTAAATTTTCGTTTTTATTGTAAATATGCTTTTTAAATGCAATTGACATTATCATTAATCAAAATGTTAAGTCTTAATATAGATTAGTTATGTACACAAATTTTAAATTTTCGCTTTTATTGTAAATATGCTTTTTAAATGCAATTAACATTATCATTAATCAAAATGTCAAGTCTTAATCTGCCTTCCGAAATTAATTGCATTGTATAAATTCAAATCACACTTGACTATTTCTTCACCCAATGATTAATAATCGAATTTCATGGGAGAATGTAGTTTGCCTTATCCTTAAAATAAATTTATATATAAATTAATTTCAAGATGTTGCCTAGATTCAAATTATTGTTTCAATTTGGTTGACTGGGATATTGATAGTAGTAGTATTGTATTGTGATGTCAAATTTTAGACACATATAGATAATTTTCATTAAAACAAAAAAATAAAAATCTATTCTAATTAATTGTATGAAATCAATAATATCTTATATTGCGATAGCTAACTATGTATAAAGTTAATCAATTTTAAAATTAATCAACCTTATTGTCATTATTTACAAATCAAAACGTAGTTGATTGCAAAGTAATTTATTCTGATGTTTTTATTGTATCTTGCATATACGATTGTATTATCTTTTAAATATCTTGATCATTATCCTTTACGATTACTAATTTCGCTCTTATTGTAATAATCTAAAATTCATGAATATTTTAATTTTGAACTACCATTTTTACTATTGTTAGAATCAATAATTTCTCAAATAATGTACAGATTAGCATGAAAGATTTTCCTTCTGTAAATAATTTAATGTAAAAATACTGCTAATGACAAAAATTAATATTTCAAAAGACAGACAGACAAGCCATCTTCAAAGTAGCTATCATCGCTAGCTCGTTCAAAAGCGTAGCAAGCCAAATGCTACCAGAGTTCAGCCTCAGATACAGCAGGCTGCTCATAATTTTTCTTCAAAGTAGCCATCATCCAAATGCTATCATCGCTAGCTCGTTCAAAAGCGTAGCAAGCCAAATGCTACCAGAGTTCAGCCTCAGCTTCAGCAGACTGCTACCTCAAAATTTTTCCTAGCGAAAAATTTTCAACAAGGAGGGGGATGATGTAATGGAAAAACATACATCTACTTCCCCACCGCTCATACGCCTTCATCCCCGCTACTACAGCTAGCGCCCCCTAAATACTTCAATAAAAGGAGGGGGCAAGAAGAAAATTGGTATAAAAAGACAACGCTACATCATAATAACATGAGTAAATCAGTAGTAATCTCTAGCGATACTATCACTCTGTCTGTCTCTCTCTATCAGCTAGTCATTCGGCAGTTTATGTAAAAATTATTAATTATATTATTGTGGAAATTGCCAGTGCCTTCTTCAATAACCATCCCTACACAAATGTTTTCTTTTTTAGAAATTTTCCTAAACTTCAATGATTTTTCGCATATGTGGATTTATCATTTTTATTTACCACATTTTTTCGTGATTTTTCCGGAGATTTCTGGGGAGAATTGGAAGCAATTATCATATGATTGTATTTGACATTATTATGAGTTATCGGAATTCTTCGATTAGGTCAGGTTTAATGAAATATATATTTAGCTTGCCAACGTTTCGGCGATTTATTTACTTGCCATATTCAGGGCTCACTATAAATGTCTCTAGATTCTACAGATGGATGTTTTAGAGTGTACAAATGGTAGTAAAATATTTCCATGTATATTGGAGGTTACATTGTTATAATATAACGTACAAATGATTCACTATTATACAGTGCAGTCTCGATTATCCGTCACTCTTTTATCAGTCACCTCCAATTATCCGTCACGGTGTTTGTGCCCACACATTATGTACATATTACGTACTCTTTATTGTACACGGCGCGGGCGCACTATAATTTCTGGATTTTCCAAAATCTAAAATTGTGCGGAACAAACGCGTCTAATCCAATTACCGAGGTTGGAAAGTACAGAAATTTTATTGTGTCATGAGATTTCTTTCAGGTGACTGGGGATTTTCCAACCAAATGAATTTCGTTCAAAATATAGTTCCCTTTCCTCCTCTACACTAATACAAGACCCGCTCGCGGCCTTTACATAACAAGCCTTTGACCTGAGATATTCTCATTATTGAACTAGTTTTCATATCAGTCAGTCGATTCCTAAAATTAATTTCAACTTTCTTCTAATAAGTTTCGTTACGACATACGTTCCAAAATCTGAAATGTCAGAAAATCGAGGACAAAAACGCAAGAGAGTTGTCTTGACTCTTTGTGACAAAATAGCCATTCTCAACGTTTGGAGAATGGTGAAAGCGCTGCAAAAATATCATTAGACTAGGAAATTAGAAGAACGACTGTCAATGATATAAAAAAAAATGACAGTTCCACACTTGCCCAATTTGGTGTGGAAAAACGCTTATGATGAGATAATGTAAATATTAGATTATGTTATTATTATGTCTTTTGTAAATAGATTACTAAAACTGTACTACAGAAAAATAATTTCTAAGATCATTGTACTAAAAAGAAGAATTTCTTGTAAAATAGAATAGAGAAAAATGTATTAAAAATAATCATAGAAAATAAACACTTATAATATGTCATTCTGCCTTTTTTTTCACCCATAATGTTATAAACATTAAAACATAAAGAAGTGAAATACATAAAACATAGTAGTACTGAATATAAAAAAGTGAAATACATAAAACATAGTTGTACTGAATATAAAAAAGTGATGCACTACATAAAAATACACAAAGTATTGAATATCAAAAAATATTAATGTCTTTAGCTAGATATTATAAAATGTTTGCCCCCACGACTTGGAAGCCATCTCGCGGCTCAAAAACATTATTAAAGTCCTTAAAATGTTTCAAGCTAAATATTATAAAAACTTAGCCCTAGTCTTGTATGCCATCTCACGGCTCAAAGACATTATTAAAGTCCTTAAAATGTTTCTAGCTAAATATTACACATCTTAGCCGCATGTCGTGTATGTCATCTCACGGCTCAAAAACAATATTAAAGTCCTTAGAATGTTTCTAGACTATATATTATAAAATCTTAGCCGCATGTTCTGTATGTCATCTCACGGCTCAAAAACAATATTAAAGTCCTTTGAATGTGTTTAGCTAAATATTATAGGTGTAAACATGAACAAAATACATAAAAATGCACAAAGTATTGAATATCAAAAAATATTAAAGTGTTTAGCTAAATATTATAAAATAGTAGCCCTCGACTTGGATGACAGTTCACAGCTCAAAAACAATATTAAAGTCCTTAAAATGTTTCAAGCTAAATATTACACATCTTAGCCGCATGCCTCGCATGCCATCTCCTGGCTCAAAACAAATTTTTTTTCCCTGAAAAATTTCGACCTTATATTTTCAAGCTAAATATTATAAAACATAGCCGCAGGTCAGGCATGCCCATCTCCCGGCTCAAAAATATTTTTTTTACCTTAGACCGTTTTCAAGCTAAATATTATAAAACATAGCCGCAGGTCAGGCATGCCCATCTCGCGGCTAACAAATATTTTTTTTACCTTAGACTATTTTCAAGCTAGATTTTTCAAAACGTAGCCGCATGTCTCGCATGCCATTCCCGGCTCAAAAAAAATTTTTTTTCCTTACAAATTTCGACCTTATATTTTCAAGCTAAATATTTTATAAAAACATAGCCGCAGGTCAGGCATGCCATCTCGCGGCTAACAAATATTCTTTTTACCTTAGATTGTTTTCAAGCTAGATTTTTCAAAACGTAGCCGCATGCCTCGCATGCCATCCCGCGGCTCAAAAATATTTTTTTTCCTTGGTTAAAAATCAGATGGGGGTCTCATCGTAATTTTGTAGCCGCGCGCCAGACCCCTGGCCTTCGGGCGTAAATTCATAAGTGCCTGGGGCTCAGAAATTTTGCCGCCAGAACGCCCCAATTACATCTACTATCGGTGTTAGTAATTTTTGAAATTTGAATTTTATCTTCTTCATTGTCGCTATTATTTTCATCAGTTGGATGCAAATTTGCAATTATTTCGTCATCACTCCAAATATTCTGACCTGTTTCAGCATCATCCATTTTTATCCATGTACCTTCCTTTTCATATAAATTATCGCCAGGAATCAATTCCGTCACCAAATGGCGGAAGTCCCCGATACTTGGCTCAGAATCTGCTGATTGCTGTTTGGATGCTGGTAAACTTTGGGGCCAAAGTTTATTCCAAGCTCCACACAATGTATTTTTTTTCACTTCGTCCCAGGCTTCTGCAACGTTGAAAATTGCATCTTGGATGGTGTAGGTTTTTCATATGCTTGCCATTTCAGATTCTTTGTTCGCCATGTCGCACAGCAACTTTTCCATGAATGCTCTGCGATAATAGCGCTTCAAAGATTCAATAACCCCTTGATCCATTGGCTGTATCAATGGAGTTGTATTTGCTGGTAAGTATTGCAATATTATGTTACCGTCGTCAATTTTGATCCATGAAGATGGGTGGCTTCCAGCGTTGTCCACTAACGAAATTGCCTTTTGTGGCAAGCCTTGAGATTCCAGGAACTTTTTCACTCGTGGAACAAATTTTTTATAAAACCAGTCGAGGAAAATGCTCAAATCCATCCATGAGTTTTTTTGAGCATAATAATCGACCGGGAGCGTTTCCATTAATTCTTGAAAACACGAGGTTTTTTTTCGATTTTCCAATTACAGCTAACGGCAATTTGCAGGTACCACTAGCATTAGCACAGATCATCATGGTTATCCTCTCCTTTTGCATTTCATAGCCATGGACGTCTTTTTCGGAACCAGAAGCCAAAGTTTTATCGGGAAGAGCCTTCCAGAAAAATTCGGTCTCGTCAGCATTGAAGACTTGTTCGCGACTAAACCCCAATTCTGCTAATTCTGTCAGGAGTTTTTCGCGGTAACTGTCGATGACGGAACTGTCAGCACTTAACTTTTCACCAACCACGCACAGCTGTCGAATCCCATGCCGATTCTTGAATCTGTCGAGCCAACCGATACTTGCTTTGAAATTCCGGTCACCACCAAGTTTTCCATTCAACTCAATGGCTTTTGCCGATAAAATTGGTCCTGATATCGGTAGTCCATGAGAACGACTTTGCACAAACCACTGGAATAATGCATTGTCCAAGTCTTCATTAGTTGACGATTTCATCTTTTTCCTCTTATTTGCGTTGCCGTCGATGGATTCCATTTTGGATACATGGCCAACGATTTTCTTCGATTTTTTTTTTTATATCATTGACAGTCGTTCTTCTAATTTCCTAGTCTAATGATATTTTTGCAGCGCTTTCACCATTCTCCAAACGTTGAGAATGGCTATTTTGTCACAAAGAGTCAAGACAACTCTCTTGCGTTTTTGTCCTCGATTTTCTGACATTTCAGATTTTGGAACGTATGTCGTAACGAAACTTATTAGAAGAAAGTTGAAATTAATTTTAGGAATCGACTGACTGATATGAAAACTAGTTCAATAATGAGAATATCTCAGGTCAAAGGCTTGTTATGTAAAGGCCGCGAGCGGGTCTTGTATTAGTGTAGAGGAGGAAAGGGAACTATATTTTGAACGAAATTCATTTGGTTGGAAAATCCCCAGTCACCTGAAAGAAATCTCATGACACAATAAAATTTCTGTACTTTCCAACCTCGGTAATTGGATTAGACGCGTTTGTTCCGCACAATTTTAGATTTTGGAAAATCCAGAAATTATAGTGCGCCCGCGCCGTGTACAATAAAGAGTACGTAATATGTACATAATGTGTGGGCACAAACACCGTGACGGATAATTGGAGGTGACTGATAAAAGAGTGACGGATAATCGAGACTGCACTGTATAATAGTGAATCATTTGTACGTTATATTATAACAATGTAACCTCCAATATACATGGAAATATTTTACTACCATTTGTACACTCTAAAACATCCATCTGTAGAATCTAGAGACATTTATAGTGAGCCCTGAATATGGCAAGTAAATAAATCGCCGAAACGTTGGCAAGCTAAATATATATTTCATTAAACCTGACCTAATCGAAGAATTCCGATAACTCATAATAATGTCAAATACAATCATATGATAATTGCTTCCAATTCTCCCCAGAAATCTCCGGAAAAATCACGAAAAAATGTGGTAAATAAAAATGATAAATCCACATATGCGAAAAATCATTGAAGTTTAGGAAAATTTCTAAAAAAGAAAACATTCGTTAAAGTGACACATTCGCTTATGGAGTTTTGGCCGAAACATTAATGTGAAAAGCCTTCTGACGGTATCAAACGAGAAACCACTTCGATCG
Source organism: Triatoma infestans (assembly GCA_011037195.1). Lineage (NCBI taxonomy): Eukaryota > Metazoa > Arthropoda > Insecta > Hemiptera > Reduviidae > Triatoma > Triatoma infestans. The sequence goes on from JAAEAF010002230.1 coordinate 9,085, forward strand.
TTTTGTGTTGCACTTTCTTTTTTGTTGAGTTTAGTGTACAATAAATTAATATCAGTTCACGCGCCTCAAAAACTATAATCCGTTGAACAGTCATTTTGAATACAAATCTAGAATACAACATTTCTGCTGCAAGTATAAGAGCACTCCCTTTCTATAAATTCTATAATTTATTTTTAAATTAAATCAAATGTTAACTTCGCGTATTTATTTTTGGCGTTAGATGTTACATGTTTAAAGTGAGGGCTATTATATATCGCCTTTGTCTGATAAAAAAGAATTAATCATAATAATTTTATATTTAAAAAAATAAGATTATGAATTTATTTGACATAATTTTAACACCATTAGTAGTGCGCACATTTCTATAATAATAATAATAATAATTTTTTATTTTAAAAATAAGATTAAAAAATTTATTGACATAATTTTAACACATAATAAGATAACGTCAATCTTAACAAAGATGAGTAATAGAGTTAGTCGTACTAACGCAATAAGAATATCCGGTCTTGGGGCTCAAAAAAAACAACTCATTTTAGAACGATAATTTATTATATCTTATAAAAATAACATATTATGATAAAATAATATTTTAATATAGCAAAAAAAACAATTATAATTTATACATTTCTCATAATTTATTATATCTTATAAAAATAACACATTATGATAAAATAATATTTTAATATAGCAAAAAACCAATTATAATAATATTACGTTCTAGCTATTTTAAATACATTTTACTAATATCTACGTACTAAACCATTCAATGGTGTATATTCCATAAGCGTATCATGAATTATTAAACAAAAAGCATTTGTTTTTTGTGGAATTGGTCTATTAGTTTCAATGTGTATGTGAATGTCAACTCAGATGTATTTAACCTATCCGGCTGTCTTGCACAATTAATTACCACAAAAGGTGTTTGAGCAAATCCTTTTCTGTCAAATAACGACTCGATTCTTGTCATTCCATAGTATTCTTGACGAAATCTAACATATTCTTCAAATAATGGTGAAATTTTACCCTCTTCAAAATTTAACTGAAAATCATTGTAGGGATCCTTGTAATCGTTCAAATAAAGTTTAACGTTTCGTAGATCAGCAGGATCGAAAATAGATTTGTTCTGTGCCATGTTATCTTTTCTATCGGTTTGAAAGGCTAAAATCACATATCTTGGTTTGTTTAATTGATTTGATGTTTTCACATGCCAAGTGATTTTATTAGTTGTAGGTAAATTCGGATATTCATGTAATTCTAAGGATCTAAAAGCTAGCGGTATCGGCTTACCACTCTCGATAATCTTATAAATATGTAGTTTCGCCTGGTCTGATAGCTTAATATGTGGAATATTCCAAACAACTTTCTCCAATGTAATAGTACAATCTTTAGCCGCTTGTGCATCACCAACAAGGGCATCCAAATCACTTCTAGATCTTTTTAATATTAATTCTTGTTTCACATTTACCAATATTTTCTTATAATCTTCAAAGAAATTTAATAGATATCTAAGTGGTAGACAAACGTTGAAACGCTGGTCTGCATTAACTATAGTTGATGTGTTAGCCTCATTTGGGTCAACAATTCCAGCATTTTCCAAAGCTCTAATTTGAGAGGGGAAAAAGCATGCATATATTTTCAATGTGCTAGCAATACCAACATTTCTAACACTATCAACTTCCACTGAATTAATTTCAAATCTAATTTCATCAAATAGAAATGCAAAAGCATTGTTTATTAGTTTGGCATAAGTAGCATTTTCAGCTTCGCCTTTCTCCAACTTGCCTTCGATGAACAGATAACTTTCACTTGGTAATGTGTACACATCAGTTTGGAACATGGTGATGCGAATTTCATCATTATTTGATAGGCCTGATGAGTTAAATGGCGTGTACGAATGATATTCATAGCTTTCAATATTGTCGTTGAAAGTAACCTCTTGATTAATGTTTAATATGTGATCCATATCTGTGCACTTTGTATCCTATCGATTTTAAAAACTTGACGTTGCTTATTGATAAAGGTCTACGTCGTTGTTGTTCACTTTCTGCTTTAGCACTGATGTTACTTTTTCCTTGTTTTGCTTTAAGTATACAATTATTGCCCAAAGAAGAAGAAAAAATGTTGTTAAAATCAATACCCATTATCCCTGCGACAAAAATGTCTATTTTGCTTACCTTGGTTAGCAGTCAAATATAGTGTAAAATCATCCGTAAAGTGTACAAATAGATTATACATAGAACTCGCCTGTAAAGTTGAATACTGTAGAACCATACACAAAGTATGAATGTATGTGTATGAGCTAGAGTTTGCCAATGCTGAGCCTGAGTAATCACCAACTATCGCTGCACGTCCTATGTGTGCGTGTGTATCTGTGTGTGTGTTTTGCGGGGTACCAGTGTTATTCGTGTATTGGACCCAAGACCCTGGGTCGCAGACACGCCAAGACCCTTCAAGAAGTTGACTAGCGGTTAGTCCACTTCTTCTACGGCATATTTTTTGTATTACCTGTATCTATTTTAAAAAAGTCTCTCTTAATGCTGCAGTTTAATGGTTTCAAATTCTTGAGAAGCCTGTAGTGGCATTGGAAAAATGACGGATTAAGATTTTTTTACTTTATGTTCATATTTTCCAAAAATCACATTTCTATTGTTCTGCAATAGTTTTATTTTCTATTTCTATTGTGAAAGAGAGATTTTGATTCTAGTTTTGTGAAACAGAGCTTTTTGTGGCGAAAATATACCACTCATGACTTTTTAAGGAAATTTGAGGTTTACAAAGATGTATAGTGGTATAAACTGAATTTGCTCTATTCAAGTTTGTTTTATCAGGTTTTAACAGAACATGGTGATGATTGACGAACGCTCGAAACCGCTCGATGACCAAAAAGAAGCAGGCAATCACGGAAAATGACTCTGATGGTTACAAAGATACGATTGATCTTGTAACTGAGATAGAGATTGAGATAAAGACACATACACAAGAAACATGGAGAGAGAAAGAGAATAACTCCAACTTTATAATCCGCTTAGAAATCTACGGCACTTAGGTTTTTATGACCAAATCCGACAATCTGAAGTATGTCATTAATGTATAAATTTGTTTACTCCAAATAGTTTTACTGCGATTTTTCTGAAAATGGAACTAACAACTCGACGTGTTATAATTGAAACAATTTTCTGAAAAACATAATTTTAGTATTTTAACACCGCCGTTTCAGTATAAACTATGATCATCTCTTGCAATGTACACTGCAATTATATGCATGCAAAAACATCAGGTTTAAAGAAAATTGGTTAACAGGAATTAGACTCTTAATATTATTCAATTTGGGTGGCTGAACGAGAACCGAAGATTACAAGAGGGGTGATATTTGGGCTATACAATGGGATAGCGCAACTGCAGTATATTACATAAGTATAAAATATATCTAAACTAGATCAAATTATTATGTATTAGGAACCTCTTGCTTTCCTGTCAGTTTTTCAAAATTGTCTGCAAAGAATAGTGACGTGCGCTTTAAATATGTTTCACCAAAAAAATCGAAGAACGTAGAAGTTTATACTCAATTCTATATCATCAAAAGATACAATATTATGCTTTGGTCGAAATCTTAAACCGCATGTGACATCATTTTTTGTTCAGTTTTTCCTAATTTTCACAAAAATAATTCAGATATTTCTGCAGAACTATTAGCATATAGCACAATTGGGCAAAATGAAAATGCAACTACAAGTTATAAATTACAGACACTATTTGACATGTAGTTACTATTAACACTGCAAATATAATTGTAGTTGCTTTTGCTGTTTGATTTTTTCAGCTAAAGTAGTTGCAGTGTTGAAACTAATAACTACAAATAGTAATTGAGAAAAATTAGTTGCAAAAGCAACTACCAATTGTATGCAGTCAGATATCATAAAACTGACAACTGTAACTAGGTATCTTCCTTTTTTTTTTTTACTAATATTCCGCTTTATTTATTTCCTAGTTAATTTTTAATTCTGACTTTCAAACTGGTTCTGATTCAAATTTCGCGAAAATTCTTCGTCAATTCATGAGAACAACAACAAGAATAGTAACTGCTGCTGAGAGTTGGTAATGTTTCAACTTTTTTTCAACAAGAATTTTACATTCCAACTAACTCTTCATTAGTTGTAAAACATAATTGCGAAAACAGCTACCAACATTGTCTGTTGCAAAGACGTAATTAATTAATATCAGTTAAAAACATAGCAACTGTTGGATGTAGCACGTATTCACAAATCTATATACTTTAATTTGGAACATTTTCCCGAGAAAAGCGAATTTTAGTTTCTAGCAGAGAGTTGAAGTTAGGCTTAACTATGTAATATATGAAATGTTGTTGGTGTTTTGTAGTAGTAGTAGTGTTAGCTTGTGGTGTAAGCCTTTTGTAAAGGGCTTGTGTGTATGTTTAAGATAGAGATAGAAGTATTAAGAAATAATCAAGAGACCACCACTGATTTAAAAATAAATATATTAATCTCTAAATAAATTTAAATACTCTACAATATCACAACTATATGTAGATTAAATCCAAAACCCTTATTTTTAACTTATGACTGGCACTGATATTCTCTCTGTGAATAATACTGGTAGAATGTCTAATTCAGACTGGTCTAGTAGAGTGCAGAATTTAGCCAGCCTAAAGAATGCACTCTCTAGCGGGGAATTTTCTCTTACAACACAGTTAGCCTAGTGGCATTGTTATTATCCTAACGGATTCTTGTGCCTTTATCTCTTTAATAGCAGTGATCTTAAAATTTAGTACCTATCTCTAATATCATTATTTTTGCCAAAACTTATTTCACTTAAAATATTTTTCAAAACTAATATTTTTGCATTTCTTTCTTCCTCTACATTAAATATTAAAGGATCATAAATTCTCTCAAAATAGTTTGCCCACACTCGATGGCGAAAATTCAGTGTTTCAAATTTTCTAGACCAAATTAGCTATTGCGCTAGCCTTTCTGGCTGGGACGACGATGCTAAACTAGAAATCCTAGAAAAGCACTTACACTCTCAGGTTCTGCAAAAATATTTATGGCACCCAGAAAGCCGAATTACAAACGCCAGGGTACAATTATAACGTATCCTCTAATTTCCGAAAGACTTCTAGCTAGATTTATAAAGGAAAAACCCCTCTAGTACTTTTACAGCAAATGCCTAATATTCAGTCTCTTCCCACGAGTCTCCTGAAACCTTCGCGGATAGGATTAGACATATTCAATTCGCCATTAGTTTAAAAACAAGCTAACCCACTCGAGGCCATACAAACTAATTTAGACAAACTGGCCACTGATACATTCCTGAAGTCACTTCCTCAATAGCTTCGAAATGAGGTACGAACAAAGCTACCTCAAAAACTAGATGGAGCTCTTTCATACGCTAGTGCCCTAAAAGAAGTACTAGCTTCGGAAACCAATTCTACATTTTTCGCAAACTTCAAATCCTCGAACACCCCCATCTCCATGTCGTTTCTGCGGACAAATGCATTTCCACGCAGAACGCCCGCATCGAAATAAAAGTGAGAAACCAACATTAAAACCAACTACCTCGTAGAGTTTTTAATGTAGAAAAAAATAGGCCCTGGCGTCACTGTTCCGGTCCACATTTTGACGTGGACTGCACAAATAAATCCTGACCGAAAACCCGCACTAACTTTGGCAAAATGCCTAAGAATTTTAATATTCCTAGAAATTTTAATCATAGAGTATACAATAATAATAATAATAATACTCGATATAATAATTCCAGAACTAACTCTTATCCAGGTAGACCCCAATATAATCAGAATAATAATAATTATAACGAAACTAACAATAGCCTTCAAAATAGGCCCACTTGCCAATATTGTTCAAAATTTGGACATACGGCTCGTAATTGTTTCTAAATACAGCCAAAAAACGGTTAAGGCCACAGCCGCTCTCACAAGCGGCTATTATGACCACGGCTCTCACCAATTCTGATAATTTGTTAGTAAATTTAAGAATTGGCAAAAAATTTATTCGTGCCCTTGTGGTACGTCACAGCCTAGTGGATTCCAGTTTTTGTCGAAATAAGAACCTTCAGCATTCCAACATTATTTTAAAATCTCTGACTAACCAAGTAATACCTAATTATGCCATCACGTCCCTTCATTTGCATGCGGATAATGTCGAAAATTCCAATTTTTCTGACGATTTCAGAGTTACGCAATTAAAAGGCAATTTCCAATTAATACTTGGTAGAAGATGTCATTACATTAAATAGGGCAATTATTAATTTGCGCACACATACATTGACACTCAATAAATTCAACATTCCATTTTCAAATAGTGCTCAAACGCTCCAAATCAATTCGATTTAACAGCTACCTTTACCAAAAACCCTGCAGCTACGCCACAACCCTGCAGTAGTGCCACCTCGCGCACGCATAATACATACACATTCACTATACACGAAAATTCCTCTCGACATACAAATTCTTCTTACACATCACAATTCCTTACCTACGGGTCTCTACATGCCCAATTCTATCTACACATTGCTAACAACACTTGCATCTTCAACCTTATAAATACTACCTCACACGAAATTACTATTCAAAAACACTTTCCAATCGTACACATCGAATACGATTTTGAAACAGACTTACAGACTCACACCATAAACGCAGTACAATCTGCCACTCAAACTAACACTAATGAAATCGCTCTATTTCAACAAGAACTTCTCAACAAATTAACGCATCTCTCTTCTCAACAACAACAACAACAACAACAAGTTCTACATGTCCTCACTCCTTTTTATGTCGCTTTCACACACGACAACAATTTCCGAACAAAATTTTCTGGAGTCACTCACGACATTGACACAAAAAAATTATGCCCCTGTGTCCAGCCGTCCCTATAAGATAGCCCACTCCGAGGCTCCCATCCTCAAGGCCCTCATACAAGACAATCTTGATAGAGGTATAATAGAGGAGAGTAAATAAACTGGGCTCACCCCGTCATACTCATTAAGAAAAAACAAGCCGACCACACAAAAGTTGATGTTACAGACGTTACACAGCTCCGAAAACAATATAGTTATGTGGTTGATCTTCGCAAACTAAATGCCAACACCACTTCGGAAATTTACCCGCTCCCGGATATACAGTATATCCTATCCACACTGAATGCCACACGTTTCTATACCACCTATCTACCACCAGACAACAACGGTGCCTTCCTCGGCATTCCTTCGTCACTAATTTCGGAACCTATCAATTCAAATATCAAAATATAAATATCATAATATTCAAATTCTTCCCTTCAAGCGCTTAGCAGCGTCTTATGGACAAAATTATGTCCGGATATACTGGTGACATATGCCACATCTTCATAGACGATATACTCGTCTTCCATCGGAAAACCTTCAATGAACACCTTTATGCATTATTAAAGGTAATGAAGCGTCTCCAGACCTGTAACTTGTGTATAGACTTGGGTAAATGTCAATTTTTCAAAGACAGCTGTAAATTTCTGGGCTATGTAATTAGTTCTAACGGAATCAGGCCCGACGAAGAAGAATTGAAACCGGTTAAGGACTACCCTGTATCTCGTAAATTAAAAGACGTCAGAGCGTTTTAAAATATTTTTCCAAACTATTATTTTTGCATTTCTTTCTTCCACTACATATACTATAACATTCGATGATTCCATCCGTGTAAAGGGAATGGGGAGAATGGAACTGAAAATTGCATATTCGAAATAGATTCCGTTGCAGATTTTTAGTATTGTGCAGAAACAGAAACGGTTTTGAGTATTTCTACGTTTTATTTTATTGTTAATAATCCTAGTTTTTATAATAACAGTTGTGTGGGAAAGAAACATAACAAATATACGGCTTCTTCCTTTCCTCATTCATCGACTTGATTTGATGTTGAAAGTTTGTTACTGGAAGCAAAACAGCTGTATTTATACACTTGAGCTCTCCAGAATTTCCTACAAAAGATGTCATGATTGTCAATACCAAACTAAATCTAAAATCATCGCTGCTAGATTTGTGAAAAACGTAGATACGTAGTATTGATGGTAAACAATATAAAAAAATAAAGTGAAATCATTCCCGACAACAATGGATCTACAGTTATTTTAATAAAAGTTAGCAAACATAAAAAAAAGCACCGATCCTTTTTTCATATTTTCACAAAAGCTTGGTGCCATTTCCTTGAATAAAAATTGAAAACTCTTTAGATTCCTTTTTTTATTTTTCCAACAATGAAGAAGAAGAAAATAAAAAAAATGTAACAAATGGAAGTGGTTGAACTGTAGCACATCTATTTACCATGAGATAGAAAGGAATGGAGCCGGGCAGATGTTCCTTTGTTGTTAGTGATCTCAAATTGTTTGAGTTCTCTTCATCGCATGAATATTACTGTTCTGTTCTTACATATTACAACAACTTTCTCAACCAACGTATTCACATATCACATTTAACTTCTAATCTAAAAAATTAGTTCCAGACAATTGCTTCATCAGATAATAAAAGTGCCCTTAAAAAATATTTACTAGTGACTATTTCAATTAGCTTAATTAAAATAGTCACTACATAAATAGAAGGACTGTGAGGGCTTGAATTGCACAAGATGTTTATTTAGGTATCTGAATGTGTATACATTGTAGAAACCCGAGCAGTAGTAGCACAAAGCATCAAATATAATAATAATAATTATAATCAACTATAATAATCAAATGTAATAGTATGTAGTCGATGTTAGCTAACTATTAGCACTTCCGATTGAGTGACAAATCTTGTGGTGGTACTTAAGCGGAAAATCTCAGGTTTCAGATTCTTAAGATTTTTCCATTATTGTATACTTTGAGACATGTACATATCAATAATTTGTGACATACGTACGCACAATACCATTTGCCAAAACGTTTATTTCCCCTGTAAAGTTATTCTATGCTGTATTTTCGGTGTAAGCTTCTTTGTCCAGCGAAAAATTATAATGTAATGTAAAAAGATTAGCTAAAATATGTCACATGTTGTGTCACTTTTTTTTCTCTATTTTTGTATAGACTCGTGCTGGAATCGCTGGACCGATTCCCAAGAGTTCCATTAATATTTCGCGTGTTTTCAGTACTTTTAACAATGTTTTTCAAGATGTTATAAGCGAGCCGGCGAAGCCGACAAGTTAGCCTACTTAGTGAGTACAATATCATACAATTTTATAAATACACAAAATATACAGTTCTATATATTAGCACTAGTTAAACTTCTGCTAGGTCCATTTTTGGGCATACGCCTCTCCCAACCTAGCCAGCCATGTTCCTCGATTTTGTGCTGTTCTGAGCAATAAAATGCGGTCAAAATGTGTATATATATATATATATATATATATATATCAATAAAAAATTAGAATTTCATGGTTGTGAAAGAGAACCCAGTTTTACAGTTTTATGCGCTTTAATTTTATTTTAAGGAACCAGATTACTTTTCGCTATTGGTACTTGAAGTTGGAGATAACAAATTGATTGTTCGATGGTTTGAACGGTGTCAAAACCTCAATCACCAGCAATTGATTGATCTCTGACAAAAAAGTACAATTTTTAACTGAACTAAGAAGCCAAAGAGAAACTCTAGAGAGTGCTTAGAAATTATACAAGAAAAAACTTAGAAGTGAAGAAAGTTATGTGGTAAGAATGCTACTGAAGTGTTTCCTTATATTACTGTTTTATTACTTTCTGTAAGTGCTGTAACAGGAATTTTCGTTGCCAAATTTCCGAAGTTGAGTTATTACTGGAAATACAAGTTTACTAGTGTGAAAAATAAAATAAAAATATTTTCATGAGTGTGTGTGTATGTGTGTTGTGTGAAAATATCTCAAAAACGAAATACTAAAAAAAGCTAAACTGCAAGATATTCCATTTAAGAATTAACTTGTTAATGGAATAAACAGATGTCAAGTTTCTCCCACCAATACTGATGGCTCCAAGATCAACATCTTGGAACTCAACTCTGCGAAACTAATGCCACAAAGTATCTCATCACTTCTGTTACGTCCATCTGCACAAAGCAGGCGAATGGGTCGCCAGAGTAATAAGCGACAAGCTTCACCTAATTAAAAAAAACACCAAATTCAGAGCTTAAGTAATTCTTTAAGCGGTCGTCTTATATTCAGGTACGCTCTAATTAACTCCATCAGCACTAATAACACTATACACATCATAATCTTTCTCTACCAGCTATCTATAATAACCAACATCTAAACTAGCGTTAGAACAAGCAAGCGTTCTAACTAGCCAAAAGATTAGTCTCTGTATGATACATTTCCTTTTTTGTTTATGCAAATATTATATATATAAATAAAACGTAACTTAATTTAACAACATAAAGCCTAACCATATAAAAACATAACCTCCCATATCCTAAGTTTAAAATCCGAAGAAAATAAGAAAATTTCATTCAAAACCCATCAACCAGAATAAGTGCGATATACTGATTTTTTTCTTTTTTAAATTTTTTTGTTTGCGCTTTTCTCGAAAATAGACCAGCGGTTTTCTTTTAATCTTCGCAAACTTACTTCACTCTGAGACTTTACATTTTAAAAAAATTAACCAAGAAAACTGACTTTAAAGGCCATTGGTGGAAAAAAATAATAAAAAGACAGGAAACTTTTAGTACTACAAACAAGCTTACGAGATTAATTTGGCAGAAATGATTATAGGCAATGAAAAGTAATTCCGTACTAACGTTTCATGATTCTCTCTTGACCTTTAACATATTCAAGATGTAATAAATGTTCTGGTACATGCAGAAATAAACATAGCTATCGTTTTAATTTGATAGTAAACACAAATCACTGCTTGTGTTACGACTGGAAGCTATTCCTCAGGATTCTCTCCCAAAAGAAAAACGAACACACAGTACTTTCTCATCCTGCAGTTTACATAGTTGAAGCGACAAATTTACTTTAGACATAATTTTTTCCAAATTTTTAGATTCTCCAATTTTATATGAGAAACTAAACTTAATAAAACTACTTTTTTGATGGAAGCGCCGCGTACTTCAACATTTTACAAAAACCTCTAAAATAAATTTTCTCAAAAAAAAGAAAGACCTACAATAGTGATATGTCTCTGTAGTTATAATTAGTATACCAAATTTAATAAAATTCGTGAATTTTTTTGAAGCAGAAAAAAACTGTTCAGTAAAGTCACACTTTTGGTGAATCGATTTTTCAACACATTTAATTTTAATGTTAAGAAGAAATTTGGTGGGGATCGGACTAGAAAGAAACATTCAATTATTGCCAACGTTTCAACAGAGTTTCCAGTCTTTATCAAGGCTTTAATATATAGATAGTCGTGGAGATGTGGAGAGAGAATTTTTAAACATACACATTTGTTACATCGCAGAAACATAAAAAAGGAAAATTAAAAGTTACTAGTTACTTGAATCAAATTATCTACAGAAAAAAAAAGTTTCCATTAATTTGTTAATTAATGGAAATGGAGTTTTATAGGAAACCCTAGGCCACCGCAACTCAAAAAACTCACTAAAGTGATTTTTCATCGAAAAATGTTTCAAATAAAAGTTGTAAGTTGATATAGTAATTTCTGTGCCGAGAAAAACCCAAGAATGGACTTTAAAGATAAGGAGAATTTCATTATTTCGGCCAGCCAGTCTGCACTGAAGGCCCTTGCTTCCTTCAGAACCACCTGATTTCTGGTTAGGAAGTGTAGAGAATTCCTGAAGCATCTTTCCCTACACAATAAAGTTCGGCTGAAATGGATGCGGAGACATATGGGGGTTAGAGGAAATGAAACAGCCCACCAACTGGCCAGGAATGGAGTGAATATTCCGTTCAGTACTCCAAACCTGTCCAAAGAGACAGTATGTGCATCTCTCAGAGATTGGCTCCAGAGGGAGCTCGACACAATCTGGAAATTAAGTTCAGGTGCTAAACATAGCAAGACGATTATGTCAAAGCTGTATAAGTAAATGGATCTAAAATATATCAAGGAAAAAAATTTCTAGGACTTTTTAGTGAATGATATTTATTAAACGATTCTCAAAGTAATTTAAGAATACCTACTGCAATGCGCACAAATGTGTCTATTATTTTTAAATAAATAGAGACCATCCAATGATATTTCTAGTTCCCCTAATATCTTGCTTATTTCCTATTGCCAAAATAAACAATTATCTTGTATATTTAACTTTAATTATGTTTATTTAATGTTCTGTATTTATAGATTCAGATGTAATGACTATGAATATATTTACTTTTACACGATTTTGAAAATTGTTAATAATAATACGATAAAAGGAGTAAATTATCAGAAAAACTCAAAACTTTTATTTTCGCTGAAAATTCAAGTTCAAAAATCTGTCATCTTGTAATATTTTCACTTTCTCTAACAAAAAAGAAAATAAAAAATACTCATACATAGTTATATTTAACAATGTTGTATAGTAGACAGTAATGAATGAGGCTAGAATAGGGTCATGCAGGAGCTCTTCCACGAAATGAACAGGATTAACAACCTTTGCAAGAATGTAAAAATGGAAGAAAAAATAGTCGATAGCTTGTGAGGGGTAATAAAACATAATTATACAAATAAAAACTTAAGTTCAAAACAAATCAACTATTATAGGGATATCTTTTTTCCTGTTTAATTTTATCAACAAAGAGTCATACTGACTGACAGACCTCACTGAACGACATTATGAACTAGTATAACTACATTCACACCCATACATTCATTTCACTTTACATTTCATCATTCACTTCATAAACAAATCACTCCAACAGGGCCATAATGATGGTCCCATCCAATGGGATGGGGTACCTGCACACGTTCTACACGTTAGTACACTATCTTACAGACAACAGTATTACAGGCAAAACACATTTTGTGTTGGTACTGTATTACAATTAAATAATATAAAAAAAAAAAAGAGGAAACAATGAAGTTGGTGGAGTTAATGAAACTAAAGTGGATATAAAAAAGAAACAAACACAATGACCAATTCAATTTTTTGTTCTGGAGGATTTGACTAAATGCAGAATCTAATGTTCGATATTAGTTATATAAATCGAGATACTTGTTAGTCAATACCACAAGTTAGGAGCTGAATATTTTATTAATATAATGATAGAAATACAATAGCAAGATGGTTACCATGGTTAATAACGTTAATAATTTGCATGTACCTCGAAAACTATGATTTTTAAATTTCTCCAATATATTTCTGAGTCATAGGTCCGTAGAAAAATCCTATATAAAATCATGTCAGATGTGATGGATGCCAGAAACATATTTTATTTGAAAAATATTATTTCAAGAATATTCTAACATTCGCTGGCAAAAAAGGTACACCCAGGTAGAAGTCTACAGTTACAAAAAGAGTTCAAAGGACCTGGTTGGCTTTGTCTTTTAGAATTCATGAACTTGGTTAGATAGTCTACCCCTTGTCACAGGGGAGGATTTGAACTATGAAGAGAAGGCATTCTTTCAAGACAGTCGGTTGTAGACATTCAAGCAGAACACTTGTTTTTCGCTCTCTTAGCATCAGTGCCTGTTCCATAATATATTAATAAGTTTATACATTCTTTGCAAATAACTTGTAGTTATTATTTTAATGGAATATATTTATTGTTAGCAGAGGCGACTACTTTCTTATTTCTGATACTTCACTCTCTTAAACATATATACTCACAAGCCCTTTACAAAACCGCTCAAGCCACTACAAGCTACCACTACACTACAACTCAACACACCAACAACATTTCACAGAAGTTATAAAATTTAAAACACTTTCACTTGAAACAAGATCTTTTTAAAGGTTACAAAAACTTGAAAAAAACGACTACTATATAATTAGGACATACAAACAGAGTACCAAGAATTAATGAACAACCCACTCAATAACCTATAATTTTGCTTCAATACACAGAGTAGTAAAAAAACTATTGAAGCGAAAATGGTTGCCATGGTTATTAAAGGTGACAGTTTTTCAGCTTGTTCCGTAAAGGAAGAGCGAGACAATTGCCACAGCATCATTAATCTTGGCAAGTTCCAAGCCTTCACTTTATCAAACATCCCAGCCGTTTTTTATTTCCTTGATCGCTCACCCCATATTCCAAGTTTCATTTAGAAAAGAGCTTAATATCAAGAAAGTCAGAAGCAAATTAGATCAGTTCAGCTTTATTTAAATCATAGAGATTGAGAATGAGAATTTTAAACGTTTTGTATCATTTTTTTAACAAGTTTTTTGGAGTTTCCTCGAAAATGTCTATAACGATTATCTCAAACTTGGTATACTAACTGCACACATACATACGACAAATTGCACTTTCATTTCAAGCACGTCTCAAAAAAAAAAAAAATTTATTGTGGCGTTAAATTTGCAAAGTTGCACGCAGTTGGTGCGCTCTACTAGGCCATGATGTGATCACTGAGCCACCTCCCAAAGTCCTTATTCACCCACCAGGTATTATATTTATGTTGCGACAAATACGTTCAAATTTGAGTTTTTTATTTATTTATTTTTCATTTTTATTGTTATTTACAATAGCATAAATACCATCAGTGAATGTGTGTGAATAATTATAAAACAAAAGAGAGGAGAAACTACCCAGTGGTAGCACTTCTAATAAATATTAATACTGTTGGTTATCTTCTGTGAGCACGTCTCGTGGCCATTGACGTTTCAGGCGTCGGGGAGGATTGTCAGGGAGGATTTGGGACGAAAAATGACTTCTTATATGAAAGGTATTCAAGTCTGTGTGAATTGTTTATTGGAAACATAGTAGAGAGGGTTGACAATGGTTTCAAGGATTTTGGATTGCAAGGGTTGGATACATTGAAGAATGCTTGGTTGAACCCCACAGTTCAATTCCGTATGCCCAAACAGGTTTTAAGCAGGCTCTATAAAGTGTCTAAAAATTGAGTTTAGAGTAAATTTGTTATTTTATATATTATAATTGTACAGTTAGGAGTAAGAGAAAGTCATGTGAGTGTTTCACACCAGATTTTTTTTTTTTAGAAGCCTCAATCGTAAGGATACGTCGCCTTTAAGTTGTGTAAGTGGGACTTTGGGGTTGTTGTTCATATCATGTCATATAAGTTAGTAGCTCTCAAAAATTCGGATTGTTTGTCTATGTAGTTGTCATCATGAAAAACTTGAATTATGTTTATGGTAGACCGTATGAAGTTCTAAGTGAGTCGTAAATCAAACAGTTAATAAATATATGTAAGCATAAACCCGCAAGATTCACAAGTCGCAGGGGATCCACGTGTAATTAATTATCTTACTTATTACCAGACTTAAATTACATCTCTGTCTCCGTTTCATGTTGAATTTTTTTTTGATGAGTTAGTCTTGTTCAGAAATTACAGATTTGCTGAAACTTCAATAATTGCTTCTAAGCGACACTGAAGGCCCTCTTCATTACCGGCAATGCTAAAGGACCTAAGTAATACATAAATCTGACTCTTGTAAATGTTTATTTATCTGCAATTTGTTAGATAATTTTAATATATATAATTACAATTCATAATTAATATTTAAAATTACCTCCAAAGTGACACACATTAGAAACAAATTTATAACCATGTATAAATAGGAAGAACAGGACGGCGCTTCCTATGCGTGACATTAAGAACTAATAGAACTTTGCTTGCCACCTGTTGGTCATACACAAGTGAGGTAAGAGAAGAGTACCTTGCTGATCTGTGTCACCATCCACTGCATATAACTCCTTCAATTTCTTAATCGATGAGTTGATCAAGTATAAAGGTTTGATGAGGTACTTCTCTTGGAATTGGTTGTACTAAGGACACAGTTTACTATAGAGTAATATCATTTTTAATAAAGTTTATTCATAATGATGATGTTTAGAGAAGAATGTTTTAAAAGTTTCTAACCCTTATACTACAAATTCAGGATAATAGAGTTTAATTTTAGGTTAGATTTATTAATATCTACTTTGACAACTCTCCAAGTATTCCTATAGTGGTATCAGTTATCTTTAAAAAACCATTGTGTCTATATAGATCTGGAGATGTAGTTAAAGCGCAATGGAGAGGTTTAGCCGAGTGAATCTCGTATTCTCATTAGTAACAAACTGCCAAATACAAATCTATCAGAGCTTACTGCTTGCTGCAAGGGCAAGAAATGTGATCGTGTCAATTTTGAAATTAAGTATTCCCCGGAAATTCTGAGTTAAAAACTCTTAAAATACGCAAAATTTGCTCGAATAGCTGAGAGAGAGAGAGAAAAAATCACAAAAACGAAAAATCGTCGAAAAAATTTGATATTCCGTTTAGATATCCTCACCTAATCATCTGATCTAAGGTTTTTCTGCCAAAGTCCATTACAGGAAGTACTACTTTATTGAATTTTCACCGCAAATACATTTGAAGACCCCAGAATATGAAAACAAAATTTTAGCGAATGGTTGTATGCGCATTCATAATATGTTATGATTGCATAACACGGTCAGTGCCTTCTTTTACTTTCCGGCGGCCATACAACTGTTGAGGCTTCCACAAATAGTTAGACGGCTCCCGCTGTCAGGCCTCATGAATTAGGGATGGCCACTTTTTTAGGGAAATGGACTGCACTTGTAATAATGAAAATTAATAATAAACACCGAATCACAATTCATTTTTTATGATATCAATACTCAAAATACATATAATTGAAATAAGATAATATAAAACTACAAATGATCATTTTTACTGCAAGAAGAAAGAAAACAAATTAGATAAAGTACAGATAAACACTTTTTCTTTTATTTGAAGTATTTTTCCAAAAAAATTGTTTGTCGGTTTGGGCGTTTATATTTAACTTTTTTGAGCGTTTGGTTTATATTTAACGTCCGCTACGAGGTCATGAAATAGAGAGCGCCCGCAATGTCCACTCAGATATAACTCCTACCATCTTGTTTTATATCTAGCCTATCTAAAGATTTAAAGTCGCAATTTTAAAGATTTTTTGTTTTTAATTATATTAATTGCAGAGTAACAGAAATTTGTGTGAGTTTATGACACCAGATGTTTCATTAGGTAGGTATCTTAGCCTCTCTTAGGTTTTTCTAATCAAAACACCAACACACACTAACACTACAGACTACTCAGATACCTAGTAAAGGTAGGGGTGTGGGTTTAGCGTAACCACAAGCAAACTCTTGTTCACTACTATTCACACTCATTACCATCTACACTTTTAAAGACCTGTATAAAGTTAGATCCCAGTTATGCAGGGGAGCTACAAGAGCTTTTCTGGGTCGCAACAGCTTTGGTTATCTTTTGACTCCCTCTAGTGTACAACTATTGTAGTTATAAAGTTTCATTTCATTTGTAAATTATTTTCTATGAATAAAATAAGCAAATAACAGTTTGAAAATAAAAATAAAAACGCTAAATGAATAACACTAATTTTAATGAAAAAGCATATACATTCTCGTTGTTATTACTTCCAGCGTTTCCTGAAAATATTTCTATCTAACTATGATTAGCAGGCATGTTTCCCGTAAAGTTCAAATGGAAGCTGCCATTCTCTCAAAGCGTCATTGTTTGTAATTTAGTTTGTAATTGCTCCTCTGGTTAGTTTAAACTTTGCTATTCAGTTACTAATTACTGCTACAGAGTAATAGATCACAAGGATTTCATACTTAGTGTGGTTTTGTTTAAAATAACTTTGTATCCAAGATCATAAGATTGATTAAAACATATACCCTATTATAATTTGTATAGGAAGAAGAGAAAAGTTATTATTGGTTTAAAAACACAAACGTGACATGTTTCACATGATGCAAAAAAAAAAAAAAAATCTGAAACACTCACACAACTTTCGCTTACTTCAAAATTGTAATTGAAAAACTTTATAGTTAGTACACCAAATTTAATGAAATTCGCCGGTGTTATTATGGATAAAATCGCGAAAACTGAAAAAACTGTTCAGTAAAAACGCACTTCTGGTTTAGTAATTCTACTGAATTACGGAATTTCGGCAATCTATTTCAAATGAATTTTGTTTATATGATAAAATTGTCACCCCTCCCCCTAAATTGTCTACCTACCCCTCCGCCAAAAGCCCCCTTAAATGAGTTTACCCGGAGAAAATTTTAATAAAAGTAATATATTTTTGTATGCACAGTTGATATAACAAATGTTTAAAGAAAATCGGTGGAGCTATTTTTGAGGAATTCGCAAAAAAGTGAAAAACCCATTCAGTAGTGGTACTTCCGATCGAGGAATTTCGACTCAACTTACTGCCGGAAGCTCTGGTGCTACCTATACGGCATATCAAGTTTGAACTTTCAGTGATTTTTCGATTTTGAGCTAAGATTCACACCCATACACACACCCATCATTTTCTAAAATAAATATACCTGCCCGCTGTTCACT
>JAAEAF010002231.1:0-22571 GCA_011037195.1 Triatoma infestans
CTAACTAGAGGATTAAACATAACGTGCATGTTGGTGCAGGTAAACATATGTCCATGCAGGTCTGGGCAATTTTACTAGTAAAATTTTGTTTATACAAGAGGGTCAAAGTGCGCATGCTCAGTGGTGAGAAGGGGGGGATACTGAAGGATAAAAATGATCATTTCAACTGTAGCAGTCGCCTGAGACGGATCGTCTTGCAATATAATAAGTAAAAAAATTAAGATTTCACACAATCAAAAAGAAAGAAAAAAGTAAGTGATCATTACTATATTACCGTTATCTTTTTATTAATTTTTTTAATAATAATAAAAATCTTATTTTTTATAATCTTGTTTTTCAGATGTCTTTAGCGGCCTATTTAAATGAAGCTAACAAAAGCTGCTCACAGATTGGCAGGCTTGCGGACCTTCGTGTAGGAGTAAGTTATGTAGTGATAAAATTTAATAAAATTAGTACTAAATTTGGACAAGCCATGGTAGCACACATCAGGAGCATTGGGCCTTCACCCTAGGAAGATGAACCAACTATCGTCTTTTTACCAAATAGATTCACTGAAATATTTACCAAAGAGATCATCGAGGAGTACGATGTTACAACCAGAAAGATAGATATCTTTAATATACAAAGGTATAAAAAACCGTCGATACGATCTTGAATTTATCTAAAAGTATAAAAATATGTGAAAATTGAATTTTTTTTTTTTTTTTAATTAAAAAAATGTTTAAATTAATTCAGGTAAACTATTTTGAAAATTGAAAATGAAAATTAAGTAAATATTTTTTGCATATATGTCTCTACAACTATGGAGAAAGTTGAAATTTTTTGTTATTTAGAAAAAAGGAAAAAAATAAATCAATAATTTATAGATTAAAATAAAATAAAATATAATTGTTAAATCAGTGTAAAAAGTAATACATGTCATGTTAATTCATGTCTGAGCATGTTGAGACAAGTCCGTTAAATCCCCCCCTTCAGTCTTTAGCTTTTCTAATATTTTATTTATCAGTTGCAATCATGACAGCGTCCGGTGCGTGTGTTGTAGACGTGCAATGTTTCTTGGATAACTCACGAGCTTATATCGTGAAAGAATTATCCATTTTGGAATTAGAACATCTTTCAAGTGGGCACTGGTTTTTTAAACCCCCAGAAAATTTACAATTGAAAGCATTCAATCTCCGAGTCAACGCTTGGTTAACGAAAAATTTTCACAAAATTAAATGGAATGAGGGCTACGTGGACTATAATGAGTTACCTCTTATTCTACAAAAGAATCTTTCCAAATACAACAGAATATTTGTAAAAGGACTGCAAAAAAGACAATTTTTATCTAATTATTGTGAAAATGTAATCGACTTGGAGGATTTCGATTGTCCATCAATTGGGGAATTAAGACCATTGAACGACCATGGCACTCACTGTCTTCTGCATAACAGAGCACCGGCTATGTGTACCCATTTTCGAATACATGCTCTCTCGCACTGGTTATTTGTCACACATTTATTGAAAATTTTGTAAAAAGAAAAAAAAATTGTACATATAATATATTCTTTGTTAATAGAAATAGTTAATCAAAAAGTGTAATACAATAAAAAAACAAAATCAAAAAAAAAGTTATATATCTTAATTTTCTATAATATATATTTGTCACAAATTTATTGAAAATTTTGTAAAAAGAAAAAAAATTGCACATATAATATATTGTTAATAGAAATAGTTATTCAAAAAGTGTAATACAATAAAAAAACAACAACAACAAAAAAACAGTTGTATATCTTAATTTTCTATAATATATGTATTTTTTTTTTTAATAAAATTGTAAATAAAAAGTACCAATACAAGTTGTATTATGTAATATTATTTTATTATGTAAGTTATGTTCTGTAGTTTTTTTTTTAATTATAAAATTACATTTAGAAATCAGTTTTTTTATTTATTTATTGTTCTTCCTTAAGTAATTAAAAATAAAATAAAAAAAAGAAGATAAATAGACCAGCAAGAAAAAAAAATAATAGTAATAATAATAGGGGTGGGGTACTAAAAAAAATTCTTGGAAAGAAATAGGTAGTGTAAGTGGACAGACTTTGGTGTTGCACAGACCTGCACTAACCTGCACGGACATGCTCACTTCATTAACACACATTAATCCTGTCTTTTTTTTCCCATTCTTAAACTTTACTTCGAAGAGTATAGAGCGCTGATAAAATTATATAAAACCATTGAAATAGAAATTAAATACCTTACTGTTTATTGATTGTGGACTATATATGCATATAGGTTTGTAGTTTACAACAAGTTATACCAATATATTCATTTAATTTTATGTAAATTTTAGAAATTAATAATATTATCTTATTTTTATTATTATTCTTCAAGGTATTATAATATTTTTGATATGGACGACGACACAAAAAAATATCCTTGTTCGTTCTGTGGAACACAATTTAATCATGATTACGATGAAAGATGCCATGAAATTAATTGCAACTGCGAAACAAACTACAATGCTATCAAATTTTTGTGTGCAAAATGTGGAGCAGGATTCACTCGAGAGGACACCCTCATTCAACACGAAAATAAAAACTGTAACTTCTCTTACTACTTTATAGACAGCCAAATTTTTAATAGCCTAGCATTACAGCTTTGTGAAAGCTGTGGAAAACCGCTTTCTTCCAATAGTGAAAATTCAATTCAAATTAATGTCTGCAATTGCCGGCAATATTTAAACAATTTTTCGCAAAGCGATGACCAAATATTTAATTTAATTTGTGGGAAATGTGGAGGTACATTCCAAACTGAATATTCTAGATTAAAACGTGAGGCAAATTGTTCACAAAATTCCCGTTGCAATTGTAGACATAAGATTGAAAATTGCCCCTGTTCTGACAGTGAACCCCCGACTAAAAAGTGTAAAAGAAATGAGCCGAATATTCTAGAATTATTAACTATGAGACCCGATTTAGAAAATGTAAACGAATATGAGACCTGTTTTACTGGCAGACTAAAATCATATTTTATCAGGGCTGATGAATGTTTAGATTTGATAAATTTTTCTGACTCGATAAGGCACAAATTAATTTCAATTTTGCTGAAAAACGTTAAAGAACATGGTGCCATCAAATTCAATGTTGTAGTGGGCTGCGTCATGAATAATCAGCTGCACGAAACAATTAATACATCGTTTAAAACTAAAAACATTCCGGTTCTAGAAAACAGTGACGTACTAGAATTAATAAACAACTGTTTTGAAAAGTTGGAGCGAGAATTAGAAGAGTGCCAGCTGAAGAAAAGCGTCTGGTCACTGTATTCGGTAGAAGGGATGCGCGTGAAAATCAATGAACATATACCTTTAAGTGGTAGCACCTATATTCCCTTACCAATGAAAATTAAAAGTAAAAACGCTTGCATCAATGTACAAAACAACAATAATCAGTGCTTCTGTTATGCTATCCTTGCAAAATTTATAAACATTCATCCAGAACGAACTTCTTCTTATAACAATCTAAAACATAAATATGATTTCTCCTCTATAAGCTTCCCTACGCCTATAACCAACATTGAAAAATTCGAAAAAATAAACAACATTTCAATCAATGTTTTCGGTCTCAATAGCAAAAACGATGTATATCCTTTGAAAGTAGTGAAACAAGAATTACCTGACCACCGCGATTTACTTCTCATAAACAATCACTATGTCTACATAAAAAATTTTGAAAAATTAGTCCGAGACCAAATAACTAAAAGGGATAATGCGATAACCATTTGTAAACGATGTTTCAGCCATTTTGATGATCAATACGGTACCAATAAAGAAGCTAAACTTAGAGACCACTTAAGGCTCTGCACACTTAATAAACCTACTAAAGTTCAAATGCCGACTGAGAAACCTTATTTGGAATTCGAACACGTGGAAAGAGCTTTGAGGGTTCCCTATGTTGTCTACTGTGACTTTGAAGCGTTGCTAAAACCAATAAACACTTGCAATCCCAATCCACAAACCAGTTACACTGTGAGTTATCAACACCATGAGGTGATGAGTTTTTTCCGCTTATTCAAAACAATCTGGCCATGTTCTAGGAGTGAATCCAAATCTCCCTACCAAGCCATACTTGTACCGTGGAAGAGATGCGGTCAATCATCTGCTTCAGTACTTGAAAGATATAGCTCAGGAAATTTGCTCAGTGTACCAACTAAATAACCCCATTCTACCACTGACTAAGTCAGAGCAGCAGACTTTTCAGGCTTCTACAATTTGCTACATGTGTGATAGACCTTTCACACCGACCGATACAAAATGTAGAGATCACTGCCACATCACCGGTAAATACAGAGGTCCGGCACACCAAAAATGCAATCTCCGTTACAAAGCGCCAAATTATCTCCCAGTTTTCTTTCATAACCTTAGTGGCTATGATAGCCATTTTATAATAAAACACTTGCAATACGACGATAAGCAAATAGATGTCATAGTTAATTCGGAGGAGAAATATATTTCTTTCAACAAAGCAATAAATAAACACATTAAGCTTCGATTTCTTGATACCTTCCGCTTTATGCCTGCCAGTCTAGACAAATTATCAAAAAACTTGCCAGAACTAGTAGAAATGGAGAAAAATTTCAATAGTAAACAATTACCTCTGTTGAGCCGTAAGGGAGTATTCCCTTACGATTACATCACTGATTGGGATAAACTAGATGAACAACAACTACCACCAAAAACTGCATTTTTTAATGAACTAACAATGACTGACATTAGCGATGATGACTATAAACATGCACAAGCTGTATGGACTACTTTTAACATAAGAAATTTAGGGGAATACAGTGATCTTTACTTACTGACTGATGTACTACTATTGGCAGACGTGTTTGAAAGATTTCGAGACGTAACTATACAGACACACAAGTTGGACCCAGCACATTATTTCACACTTCCTGGACTTACATGGGATGCCATGTTGCGGTTCACCCGAATACGATTAGACTTACTGACTGACTATGAACAGAACTTAATGATTGAACATGGGATTCGTGGTGGTATTTGCCAAGTCTCTCTCCGTCACATTAAGAGTAATAATAAATACATGCCGAATTATGATCCACTACAGGAATCTGTCTATATCAGTTACCAGGACTGTAATAATTTATATGGACACGCTATGCGTCAACCGCTCCCTTATGGCGAATTTACATGGGTCTCACCGGACGATTTTGATTTAGGCGAAATAGACGCAAATAAAAATTACGGCTGGCTATTTTACGTAGACCTAACTTACCCTGAAGAATTACATACATTGCACGACAGTTTCACCATTCCTCGCTGAAAACATTAAAATTAAAAACCAAATAAAACTTGTACCCCATCTCAACGATAGATACAATTATGTGGTGCACCATACAGCATTGAAGCAAGCTCTAGAACACGGATTAAAAATTACAAAAATCAATAGAATCCTTCTTCAAACAATCACCCTGGTTACAACCATATATCGACCATAATACTAAATTACGAACCATGGCCAAAAATGATTTCGAAAAGGACCTTTACAAATTATATAATAATGCAGTATATGGAAAGACCGTGGAGAATATAAGAAAAAGACTAAACATCAAACTTATCTGCAATAAGAAAAAAATAGAAAAGATTGTAGCAAAACCAGAATTCATTGACCGAACCATTTATTCAGAAAATTTATGCGCCGTCCACTTAGCCAAGAAATCAATAATGTTCAATAAACCTATCTATGTCGGTATGTCAGTGCTGGATTTGTCAAAGGTAACCATGTATACTTACCATTACAATGTTATGCTACCAAAATACGGTCCAGATAAAATATATTTAGCTTATATGGATACAGATGCCTTTATATACAATATTAAAACCGAAGACTTGTACACGGATATGCTGTCATTACTCGAATACCTAGACACATCAGGATACCCTATAGATCATCCTTGCTATTCCATAACTAACAAAAAAGTAGTCGGCAAATTCAAAGATGAAGCAAATAGCAAAATTATTGAGGAATTTGTAGGTCTCAAAGCAAAAATGTATTCTATAAAAATTAGTGATAAGACCGTAAAAAAAGCCAAAGGTGTGCAGACTGCGATTGTAAATAAATATATAACTTTTAATGATTATTTAAGTTGTCTAAAAAATAAAAAAGAATTCAGAACACTAATGTATCAGATCCGCTCTTCCCATCATGAAGCTAGCTCAGTAAAAATAAATGAGATAGCACTCTCACCGTATGACGATAAAAGAATAATTGCCGAGGATGGCATTACCACATATGCTATAGGCACTGTTCAAAAAATTAATTGAATGTATGTTATTGAAAAGTTTTTTTTATTTTATATTCTCTTATAAAATTAAATTTTTTTTATTCCATAAAAAAAAAATAAAAAAAAAAAAATATTTTATAATTAGATAGATCTTTTTGTTTTGATAATAATACCTGTAAACCAGAAAAAAAAATAAAATTATTTTATAATGGTGAAGAAGTTTTTTTTATTTTTATTATATTAATATGAAATTTTTTCAATTTGATTGTGAATGCAATGTTAAGTAAAAATACCATTACATCAGAATGAAGGTCACTGGCGTGGTATAAAATACCCGTAAACCAAAAAAAAATGAAAATAAAATGTGGGTTAGTAAGGAAGCATTCACACAAAAAAAAAATGAAAAAAAAAATCAGGTCCGAAAATAGTGAAAATTAGAGCTGTGACGTCACAGAAAAGTCAAGCGCACTCTACCGCAGTGACGCCGCCCGGCAAAAAAAAACAAAAAAAACAAGCATGTCCGGGCGTTTTTTTACAATAAAATAACTAGAAAAAAAATAGTGAGCTGTGACGTCACAGAAAAGCGTACTCCACGCCGCATAGACGCCGCACAATACTACTCCACATGCTCCACATGCGCCACATAAAAAGACAAGAGTACTCTACGCCACGCCGCATAGGAAAAAACGCCGCACACATAGGAAAAACGCCGCATATTTTGTTCTGGAATCATCTTTTTTACTCTACTATCGACGACCTCTACCAGCAACACGAAAGTCTACCAGCACCAAACAAATCAAGCAGGCTATAACAAACAATTTCGGCCTATATGAGAAATAAAAATAGTAATTTTTCTAAAACACTAAAGCTCCATGGCACATTAACCTAAACATAACGAATGATGATGATATTTTAATAAAATATAAAACCATTGTGCAAACAAAACATAAAATAAAGAAGTATAATAAATAAAATCAGTTTTAAAATGAAGCTCCAGCATGCTCCCAGTTTAATTGTTTAGCTCTCTTCTCTTGGAAAAGATCTACTGAAAGCAACCCCACTGTCAAAGAAATTGCAATGAATTTGCCTAGGCTTTCATAAAGCATTTGACTATTTACAGCCTTGTTTTTAGTATCTCGAAAGATAAATCGGCTTTTTGAATGTTTAAGGGACGAAAAAAGCTTTTATTAAGCGCCCAAGATTCTGGGATTGTTCAAATAAGAAGGAAGTGGCTAAGGAAACAGGCATAAAACTCCTTACGAGCTCATTACCATCCATTCTCGTATGATAAAGAGTCTTCGCCTTCAATCCGCAAAGTGAAGTTAAATCCGTTAAAGTGAGATGAAATGTGATTTCTTCAAAATGTGAGTGCTAAGGAAGGAGTGCTCTAGATAAAGACTACAAAAGAGAAATAACGGCAATCAGGGATAAATGATTTCTCCATATGTCCGGAATGAATAACACAGATTAATTTCAAATTCAGACTCAAAACTTGTATTTCCGTTAAAAATTCAATTTCGGAAAATTTGTCACGATTGCAATACTTCTCTTACAGCTGTGAGAGAATGAAAAAAACAAACAAAGAATAATTAATAAAATAAACCATATCTTATTGTAAATAGTACAATAATATCAATACTAATATGCTAATAATTAAATAATAATAATATTGGAGCAAATTGCCCAGCGGGAATTTACAAATGAGTATATATATATATATATATAAATGATAACCTCCTGCTCATAACATATAACATTAATATGGTGTTCTAATTTGTATATTACAAACTATAAAGTGGGTGTTAAATGCTATATAACATAAGCGCATGTTTGTAATGTATTTCACACTAACTCTAGGCCTCTTAATGTAGCTCTCTCCCAATTTGGACGTGCACATTTAGTTGTGTGCCATTACTCATAAATTAACTAAGAGTAAAGTACCTGAGGCCACGTCCAGTGAGCCCCGACATTAACTAATAGTCCGGCAGTACTATCATATCAGAGGGAGTTATAGCCAGGGCCAGGCAGATGGTTATGGACCACAACTTGAAACGCAGTAATACAAATAAATGTACACAACTATTCAACACTCTGTATGTTGTGTCTGTCTGTTAGTGGATATGGGAGCATTTCCGGTCTATTACGGGTAATAACAACTTACCCGGTGTATGCTGCTCGTGTGTATATTGCCGAGCTGTTCGTGAGCTTATAGTAACAGTTTCAACTGTGTTCTCTCTCTCACACTTGTTCACCTAATGATTCTTGCTTATTGCAGAGTATGATGCATATCATCAATGAAGCCTACCATTAATAAGATGGCATATCAATTTTTTGTCTCTAACAGTAAATTGTAGGAAAGAGAAAGTATTAGATCGTGTCAAAGTTTCGAAATTGGTATTTTTACCGTAAAATACGACAAATGTCTGGTGGTATATGGCGACTGGTTCTGTGTAGGTGTATGTATATATGTACTGCATAGTTTAAACAAGAAACATCACTGGAAGCTCATATTTGATTTTCAGTTTTGATGTCACCATGGGAACGAAATGAAAGCAAAAATTGTCGCTTAAAATCTCTGTGTGAGTGTGTATGTGATTTTCTCGAAAAACATGTCTCAATGATTTTACTTACATTCCGCCCACATGGAGTTCTATCATATTTATTGGAAATATATTTCTGGGACAATTCATTTTATGTGAGGAGGAGTGTCCGATGGATTTCCCTCATTCAGTACATTGTACGGTTCAGTGCATAATAATATAGGGGATTAAAAATGTCGCTAAAATTCAATTTTTGAAAAAGTTA
The DNA here is from genome assembly GCA_011037195.1 of Triatoma infestans. Lineage (NCBI taxonomy): Eukaryota > Metazoa > Arthropoda > Insecta > Hemiptera > Reduviidae > Triatoma > Triatoma infestans. Next base: position 9,088 of record JAAEAF010002231.1, read on the forward strand.
TTGATTGGAATAGCGAATTTCCTATTTTTATTTACTGTTTTGTTTGTTTATGTTTCCTACAAATTTCATTAAAATTCCCCTAATAACAATTTCTCTGGACAAAATGTAAAATTGTTAAATTTATCAGTAGGCATTCCATGGCTAAAGCAAGTCCGTTGGAGACGATTTCAACAAAATTCCGAAAAAATTAATAATCCATTTTGTAAAGACGCACTTCCGGTTACACGGTTTCCATCAAATCAGCAAAGCTATTAATATAGCTTATGGTGGTTTAAGAAGCATACATTGTAGTAATGTAGCCGAATAGAGGAAACCTTAACGCTGCATCTTCCTCAAAACTCTCTAAAAATCAATTTTCGTGGAAGAAGGATACTGTAATAGCATCCAGCAGAGAGAAGAGAGGCCCTCTCTGGTTAACAGAGACTACTCTCTGATTTAGGCAGGCTAGAGTGGGAGAACCTATGTATATAAGCCAGTGGGGGTCTGTCTGGAGGATCTATCAGATACAACCATACAACTGTACATCGCATCGTGTCATATCTTTACTCTCACCATTGATTCTATCATTTTCATTATAAAGTCCAGTGCAGTAAACTTAGCTACATTATATTAGTGTCTTCATATCTCGTTCATTTAATCAAACCTAATTTCTCTCCGCAACAACCCCATTATATTGGTGGCAGCGTTTGAGAATCCCGCTTCAGCTTCAACATTTTCGAAGATAAAGGTAAGTCATTCCTTTCAGTTTTTCATATTTACATATATTTATTTCATTACTTATTTATATTTCATTTTTACACTCAATCCTTTTTTACATTTAAATTCTTATCGCCTTTTTTCTTTTTATGAAAAGAGCCGATATCATCAAACAACTCAAAAAACATAATCTCCCAATAGGTGGTAATTTATTAGTAGAAAGAACGCTTAGCGAATATTAACAATATGGCTACCTATATAATTGACGGTCAGCAAAAATCTGCCGATGAGGCAATCGTTTATCTTTTGAACAAATGCAGCATGCCAAATCCCGTGAACATAAGGAATCTTCAAATGATCAACAACCTACCGGTAATTGATGGGTCGCATAATAGTGATGTTACCAGCTTCATCGACCAACTCAATAATTATAGTGTCCTGTCGGGATGGTCTGATGGGGACAAATTCGAAATTTTGATTCTTAAATTGACTGGTCCCGCAAAGATTTATTTTGATACTTTTAAAAATCAATGAGCGAATAATAATGCCTCTTTAACCTATCAGACGGCAATAGAAAATCTGATTAACATATTTTTAAAAAAAAAACGCCCATTGATCTTTTACAACAGATAACCAGCCTACATCAGAATCCGAATGAAACTCTTGAAGCGTTCTCTGATCGTATTAAACATATTTCTACCTCGCTGCTTCTAAAGCACAAGAGAATCCACTGCTAACCTTACAAAACCTTGTAGATAAATTAACAAAGACGCCTTCATCAAATATTTACCTAACTCAATTAAGGCTCAGGTTAAGATAAAACTTCCTAAAACCCTGGATGAGGCACAAGCTTATGCCACAGCCCTTAGAGATATTCAAAACGCAGAACCGCAAGGTTCAATATTTGCAATAAAAAAGACGGATACGCCTGTAGAATCCACACAAAAACTGTCATCGCCTTGCAAACATTGTGCTGCTATGCACTGGCACAATGAATGCAAGCAAAAATTCCAAGAAGTAACATCGCGACGAAAAAGAAACGTAGTTTCAGAACACCGTCGCCGTGTAAATTCTGTGAAGGTAACCACTGGAATCGCGAATGTAAGAACAAAAATCGAAATAAAACGCGCACTAATTTTGGCAAAAAGCCTCAATACCAGTCGAAATATCATCCCTTTAAGCAAAGTAGGCCTTATTTCAAAAAACAAAGTTTTAATAATAATAATAATAACAATAATAATGGTAGCAATCATTATAAAAATAATAGTGACAATAGGGAAGGGATTAGTTCAGTGGTAGCGCGCTGGATTAGTAACGCGGAGATCACGGGTTCGAATCCAGCCGTGCTACCCTTAGATTTTCTATTCCTAGGAGCCCCTACAGCTCACTGTCCGGTGATGGACAGTGTTGTCTGTAACGGGAGAACACTGTCCGGAGGCCGGCAGTCACTGAGAAGGCTCCGGGCGCAAATGACCACAGATGTTGAGACGCCTTAAATTTAAAAAAAAAAAAAATAGTGGCAATAATTCAAACTGCTGGCTTCCACCAACATGCCAGATATGCGAAAAGCGTGGGCACACAGCAAAGGGATGCTGGTTTAATTCAAAAAACGACTAGGCGCTCAGCCGTTTTCTCAAACGGCTACCATTGTACTGATCCCGGCACTCCACGATTCAAATAATTTATTAATTACTCTTCAAATTAAAATCAAAAAAGTTAAAGCGTTAATCGACACAGGCGCTTCGCATTCCCTCATAGATGCCAGTCATGTCAAATCGAGGCCCGAAAAATCTGATATAATCCTGAAATCAATTACTAATCAGATTGTCCCCAACTATGGTCTGTCAAACGTTTCTTTCTCGCTGGACGGATACACGGAAATTCAGGGGAAATTTATAGTTTCACAATAAAAATTAATTTGAAATAATCATTGGGAGAGACCTACTTACTAAATATCGTGCAATTATCAACTTCAAAAATCAGAACATTATCATCAACAAAACAGCAATTCCATTTTTAACAGACACCACATCATCACAGATTAATAATATTCAAAACAACACTACCTGAAACATTGTCAACACGTCATAAAATCATAATTCCGGCATGCACACACATAGTCAACACATACACTCTTCACACAAAAATTCCAGACCGTCTCCCCACAGGACTCTACATGCTACACACACTGACAAACGTACAGAATAATGCTTGTGCAATTACATTAATAAACATCACACACCATGAAATCTCCATCACCAAACATTTTCCAATCGCCTACATTCATTACAACCCGGAGATACAAAATTCATCACACAAACACACCATAAATTCCATTGAACAACTTTCGCACAAAGAAAAACACAATTACACGCCTTTCAACAATAGTTACACCAGAAACTCACTCATCTCTCTCCACAACAAGCAGACAAAATAGCTGAAACACTCTCTCCATTTTATGACACATTCACACATGGTAAAGACTACAAAACAAAATTTACAAACATAACACACCACATAGACACGCAAAATCATTCGCCTGTACACAGTAGACCTTACAAACTATCTCACTCAGAAGCTCCCATACTAAAAGCTCTCATACGAGATAATCTAGATAGAGGAATATTTGAACCGAGTACCAGTAACTGGGCTCATCCGGTAATTCTGGTTAAGAAGAAATCTGCAGATCAGACAAAAGTGATCCAAACGACATAACCCAGTTACGCAAACAGTAAGGTACGTGGTTGATCTGCGTAAATTAAACGCAATCAACAAATCTGGAGTTTATCCTCTTCCAGACATTCAATACATTTCATCCACATTACATGACACAACATACTTCACAACACTCGGCATATCAAACGCATTTCATTCCATTAACGTGACAAATCATCACAAGACAAAACTACATTCATCACACAATTCGGTACATACAAATTCCTTACTCTTCCATTCGGATTAAAGAATGCTAGTTCCTGTTATCAAAGACAAATGGACAAACTGTAAACAGGATACGCGGGTGACATATGCCATACATTCATAGGCGACATATTAATCTTTCACGGCAAAACATTTTATGAACAATTAACATCCACACAAAAAATTCTCACAAAATTACAGCAGGGCAATCTTTGTATAGATCTAAATAAATGTACCTTCTTCAAAGAAGAATGCAAATATTTGGGCTATACAGTGAGCAAAAAGGCATTTCTCCAGATTATGACAAACTAAAAGCAGTAGAAAACTATCCAATTATCCGAAAAAATTAAAAGATGTTAGGGCATTTCTGGGATTTGTATGGTAAGTTTGTATGGTCTCCCCAATACACATCGGCATTTCAAATTCTTAAACAAAAATTAATTTCTCCATCCGTTCTGGCATCCCCCAATTATCAATATGAATTTATTTTAACTACGGATGCGAGCAACGTCGGCATATCAGCAATTTTGAGCCAACACATAAATGGTGAAGAGCGTCCCATAGCTTTCTCTTCACGAGTTCTGTAACATACTGAGTCGAAAGTTTGTCCACGAGGGAGAATTGTTAGCTATTCTCTTTGGCTGCAAACAGTATCGTCAGATAATTTACGGCTACTGATTTAAAATAATTACGGACCACTCAGCTCTACAGTGCCTCAAAAATTTAAAAGACCCTCATTCTAAATCATATAGATGGTCGCTTAAATTAAGCGAATATGATTTTACATTGAGCATAGATCTGGAAAAAGTATCGCGCATGCTGATGCTTTAAGCCGTTATATAGGCTGCATCAGTACTGATCAGACAGTTGACGAATATTATCCAACAATTGAATTACTTGAAATTGCTCAGCAACAAGCTGGCGATCCAGAATGTCAGCAATTAAAAAATTCAAACAATTACAAATTCAATGATCAAGGCCTCTTAATTACAGTTTCTGACAATTGCATTCTAGTACAATCAGGGTTGCGTGATACTCTTCTACGCCTTTATCACGATAATCCGTTCTCAGCACATTATGGTAGGCAAAAAACGTATGAACGCATAAAAACACATTTGGTCTGAATATTGAAATTTTTTAAATTTTTCTGCTGATAATTCAGAAGCCAGCGAAACTGAAATTTTGTTCCAAAAACAATTTTATGGGGAGTATAATTTGTGGAAATGTTTATAATTTGTGGAATTGTGGGCTGCTTTCACTAATGGTAGATATTTGTGCCAATTTTTATCAGTTTGCCCATAGTGCTTTTAAATTGTTCGCGATGTCTCTGTGACATGTTCTAAACGACCATTCGAGGCAGGGTGATAGGGGGTTGTGCATACTTTTTTGATTTTTAATAGCTCGCAGATCTGAAGTTGTTGTTGTGAAGTTGGTACCCTGATCTGTAAAAAGATATTTAGGCGTACCGTATCTGGTAAATATATCATTAACAATAATCTGTGCAATTATTTCCGCTTTTTGGTTAGTCATGAGAAACATCTCCAAATAGCGAGAATATTGACAAATTATCGTTAATATATATTTATATTCTTCACCTGTGTCGTTGTTCACAGATGCATCCAGTGGTCCAACTACGTCAACGGAAATAGCTTGCCAGACATTTTTGGGCTCACTGAATGTGCCTAAAGGTGGTTTATAGGCATCTATTGTTTTTCTTGTGGCTCAGTTATAGCAGGTCTGAACGTATTTTTGTACATCATTTGAGATGTTTGGCCAAGTGAATTGTGTTTTTATGCGTTCATACGTTTTCTGCCTCCCATAATGTGCTGATAACGGATTGTCATGATAAAGACGTAAAATAGTATCACGCAACCCCCACGGTACTAGAATGCAATTATCAGGCCTTGATTACTGATTTTGTAATTTTTTGAATTTTTAATTGCTGACATTCTGGATCGCCAGCTTGTTGCTGAGCAATTTCAAGTAATTTAATTGTTGGATAATTTTTTTTTTTTTTTTTTATTTTATTTAAGGCGTCTCAACATCTGTGGTCATTTGCGCCCGGAGCCTTCTCAGTGCACTACCGGCCTCCGGACAGTGTTCTCCCGTTACAGACAACACTGTCCATCACCGGACAGTGGGCTGTAGGGGCTCCTAGGAAGAGAAAATCTAAGGGCAGCACAACTGGATTCGAACCCGTGATCTCCGCGTTGCTAGTCCAGCGCGCTACCACTGAGCTAATCCCTTCCCTAATTGTTGGATAATATTCGTCAACTGGATCAGTACGGCTTAAAGCATCAGCATGCGCGATATTTTTTCCAGATCTATGTTCAATGTAAAAATCATATTCGCTTAATTTGAGCGACCATCTGTATGATTTAGAAAGAGGGTCTTTTAAATTTTTGAGGCACTGTAGAGCTGAGTGGTCCGTAATTATTTTAAATCTGTAGCCGTAAATTATCTGACGATACTGTTTGCAGCCAAAGAGAATAGCTAACAATTCTCTCTCGTCGACTCAGTATCCGACAGAACTCTGAAGAGAAAGCTATAGGACGCTCTTCACCATTTATGTGTTGGCTCCAAATTGCTGATATGCCACGTTGCTCGCATCCGTAGTTAAAATAAATTCATATTGATAATTGGGGTATGCCAGAATGGGCGGAGAAATTAATTTTTGTTTAAGAATTTGGAATGCCGATGTGCATTGGGGAGACCATACAAACTTAATATTTTTCTTTGTCAAATCCGTTAAGGGTTTGGCTATTTCAGCAAAATTATATATAAATTTGCGGTAGTAACCTACAAATCCTAAAAATGCCCTAACATCTTTTAATTTTTTCGGAATCGGATAGTTTTCTACTGCTTTTAGTTTGTCATGGTCTGGAGAAATGCCTTTTTTGCTCACTGTATAGCCCAAATATTTGCATTCTTCTTTGAAGAAGGTACATTTATTTAGGTCTATACAAAGATTGCTCTGCTGTAATTTTCTTAGAATTTTTAGTGTAGATGTTGAATGTTTGTGGAATGTTTTGCCGTGAAAAATTAATATGTCGTCTATGAATTTATGGCATATGTCACCCGTGTACCCTGTTAAAATTTTGTCCATTTGTCTTTGGTAACAGGAACTTGCGTTCTTTAATCCGAATGGAAGAGTAAGGAATTTGTATGTACCGAATTGTGTGATGTTTGTAGTTTTGTCTTATGAAGATTTGTCAAGTCTAATGGAATGATATGTCGAGTGTTGTGAAGTATGTTGAGTCGTGTAAAATAGATAAAATGTATTGAATTCTGGAAGAGGATAAATTTCAGATGTGGTGATTGCATTTAGTCAACTCTCTGACTTAGGCAGGCCAGAATGGGAGAACCTATGTATATAAGCCAGTGGGGGGTCTGTCTGGAGGATCTATCAGATACAACCATACAACTGTACATGGCATCATGTCATATCTTTACTCTCACCATTAATTCTATCATTTTCATTATAAAGTCTAGTGCAGTAAGTGTAAACATAGCTACATTATATTAGTGTCTTCATATCTCGTTCATTTAATCAAACCTAATTTCTCTCCTCAACAACCCCTTTATAATACACATTAAATGATAGACATTTATGTTGTAAGTAAGGTGAGAAGTTTAAAGAAATCTGGTAGAGCTGCTTTCGACAAAATTGTCAAAAAAAAAATAACTATCAGTCAACTAACTATAAAAATGTATACGAAATTTTTCGTTATGAAGACATTTTGTTCACACAGAAAAATTTGCTGGAAGCATGTTGTTTTCATACTATGGGAAATTGTTTTTAAAACATGTATTTCCGGTGAAAACACAATTTCGAAACTTTTTACGGTAAACTATTTAAAAGGAAAATGATATGGATATTTAAAGAAAATACAATGTTGAAAGGATATTGAGAAGCCAATAAGAGGGCGACTTTGGGACTTGGCTTTATTACTTGGCTGTATGTTTTGATTTACTGATTGATTGACTATATTCCTTTTCACATAGTTTTCCAAAATCGCAATTGACTTTTTACCAACAATAATAAATATTATATTTTTGAGGCTTATTACTCTGGAGGGGAGGAATTGCCTAATATTTTAAAAATATTTTCGCATTACATCTAATAGTGTTTAATCACCTTCAATTGTATTGATACACAATAAATTGTAGCGAACCTTTGTAATAATTTTAAATTAGTATATATAAATGCTTGATTAATAATAAAGATCAAGTGATTTAGATAAATGCCGATGGTATAACATGATAAACTGATTGTTATTCAGTTAGTGTAACTCATATTGTAGGTAACACTTGTTTCATCTAGTTTATACTAGGACTAGTTGCTTAGCAGCCCCCCTATATTATCTCTGCAACAGTTATATATAAACTAATTAGTTTACGTCCTGCTCTATGTTGTTACTATAGATCAAAATAGTTATGGTTCAAACAGTTTATGATATTATTTAAATAATTAATCCTTATTATATGATCGTAATTAATTATAATTTAAACTAGTTATAATTTACTTTCACACTAGTAATTCCACATTCACTTATTAAATTCAATTATTACATTTTAATAGGCTACTGGAATTAATTTGATTAGCTATCTGTTCTAGATTAGTGGGTGTATTTCAAGGGGTTTGTGTTAGTCTTCTGAAGCCCGCATATTTGTCCGAAGATCAGCTAATATTACGAGGGTTTCATTAGGGTTGTGGCAAATCTAAGTCTATTGTTTATGAATTGCCTTTTAAATTGGTAAGATTTAACCTTTTCCAGTATTTAAGTTTTTTTTTTTAATTTCCCTTAATGCTTTGAGGGGTCAATTGCGATGGTACCAGTGAAAAGTGAACAAAAATATCAACAACAAATAAATGCAGAAAGCTCAAATATATTCCGTTTAAGTACCACCACCGCCTCAGAATCCATCAACTGGAAGTGCGAATAGTTTACTGAATACTTTTCTTTTATAATTTTTCGTGTTTTCGTCAAAAATGGCACCAACAATTTTCTTTAAATTTAATCATTTAAGAGAGCTTTTGTGGGAGGAGTGGCGTTATATATTCCTCTAAATTGTTATTTGAGTTTATTATACGATTCTATCATCTAAATAGTAATAATTAAAATTAAATATGTTGACGAAATTCTGAGTTGGAAGGGTTGACCCAAATGCGTTTTTACTAAACTGTTATTCCAGTTTTTTACGATTTTACCTAAAATAACACCGACGGATTTCATTAAATTTGTTGCACCAACTATGAATATAGAGAGAACCAATCACTTTGTTGGAAATTTTATTCCGCGAAATTTCATTTAAAGAAGTTTGGGGGGAGGGGGAGTGTATGGTTTCCTCAACAAATTATTGAATATCAAATTGAAGAAAAGCAAATATTTAGTAGAAATTATAAGTTAGAAGAAAATTTGTCAATAATAACCGTATAGACTGCAGTAAGAGAAAGTCGTGTGAGTGTTTCACACCAGATTTTTTTCGTGTTACCTTACCACAACAACATAACAAAAATGTTTCTAGCAAAAATGTTTCCGTAATTTAGGCTTTCTGGTAAATATCAAATAAAATTAACGAATAAAGATATCACCTACATTATTAAACCAATAGAACTGTGTATATGTGATTGCAGGTAAATGAAGATTTATAAGTATAACTACAGAATAGTTTCCCAGTATTGTAGCCATTAGTACCAAACATTGTACTACTATATTGTCAAGAGCTACAAAACAAGATGTTTAAGTTCAACGAATAATAATTATTGCTTTTCTTTGATAATTTAAGTTTAACAATTAAATTTAAGCATATTTTTCTCAAATCTTCAACATAAACTTATATATAAACTGTAATGGTATAACAGAATTGCAATGTGCAAAATAAGAGCGCAAAACTCAATTGGATTAATTTTTAGAAATCTGTAAATCTCTCACAATCACAAATACTATCGCGGCAGTGAATGGAACTAAAACTGTATAGGTATTTCTGATAAACAATCGTCCACTTTGGTTTAGATCTTTAGAAACAGATAGCATATGTTCCATTAACTAAATGCCTCCTTACTAATTACAATTTTTTGATCAACCCAACTAGTAGTTCTATATATTTACAAGGACCCCCCTACGGTAATAAATTCAACGGCTAATTTCCATAAAATAATCCCCCACTAATAACATTATACAATAATAAATCTTGAATGAAAGCAATTTATCGAAAACAACGATCAAATATTAACGTCAATTATTGCATCATAAAGTTTATATCCCCCACTATATATACATATATATATTTATGTTTACAACTTCTCCTTATTAATCCTTTCTTAATTAAAAGTAATACGTCAGAGTATAATATGTCATCAACAAAAGTGGGTAAAAAAAGAAATTTGTTTTGTTTTTCGTAACTGTAATCAAAATCATTTTAATGCAAGACAAGCGCTTAACATAGTGAGGAAAAAAATGTGATAGTAATAAATCTTCCTTATTGTTTTCTATTACTGCTGTGATTGCAGCGATCGTGTTAAAGTTTCGAAATTGTGTTTTTATAGGATATATACTTTGTTTTCAGCTCACCCAGATAAGAAAAAAAAAGTTTTTAGTGAATGGTCTGTACGTGTGTTAATGTTTTTTTTTTTTTAACGCAATACCACAAAAACCAAAAAAAAAGTTGGTGCTCAAACTTGATATTCTGCTTTTGGAACGCTGTCGCACTGATCCAAAAATTCGATCCAAATCGATTCAATACGACATTAATAATGTTATTTTTTTTCTTCAGTTTGATGCGTATTTCACAAAAATGCCCATAGAGGTTTTCTTTAAATTTCCCATTTCACACACAATGGCGGCCTATTACTTGTATCGGAAATATTTTTCTAGGTAATTTAATGTTTAGAGCATTATAAGACTGGGGGGTTCTAAAAATTTCGACGTCATGACACCCTTGAGAATGATTCCTAAACTCTGAGTATACTATGGATGTTTTTTGTAGGTTGGACAGAAGAGAAATAGCTAGGTCGAATTAATTTAGACTTACTGAACATTGTTGGTATTAGTTGCAAATAATAATAAACACTGCAAGTACTTCTCCTCCCCAAAACTTCTCAGAAGAAGCTCCCTATTTTTATCGTCTTTAGTTAGGTTCTCCCTAATAATTTTGAAGCTAGTTAAGTTTAATAAAAATTGCAAGTTTGAGTAGATAATATTGACGGGTTCTAAAACAGTTTTCTGCACAACATAGCGGCCGTCGACCTCACCCAGCCCCTCCCTACTCACTTACCTTCTCACCCACCACTTAACCCCATCCAATCCCCCAACCTCCTCCCGCAAGATCTGCTCGAACTAGCCCCCACCATTAGAGATGTATTTCATTGGCCGCAGGGTACAATTGGCAGGCAAAAGCATGTGGATGCATCTCTAATGGTGGGGGCTAGTTCGAGCAAGATCTGTAATTAATGAGGAGTAAAATTTATAATAAAATAGTACTTTTCTTTCTTATGATGTTCCAGGTAGAAAAGCAGTAAAAATTCTTTCATGTATAGGACAATTCATTTTACTGTTTCCTTAACATAATTATCTAAAATTGTTTCAGAATTCAAAGGCGGTCAAATTACAATGCCCTTTAAAATTTATAAGAAATTTTAGGTCAAAAAACAGAACAATGGGGACACTTTCATTGTACTTTCCTAGACACCAGAACAATGAACTTCAAGACAGCCTCAAGACAAAGAAATTAAGCCAACGACCCCACAGACAGGCCAAATTCTATTCAACCAAAGGCCTTTCCAATCCTTTACTAGAAGTGATTGTCAAAGTTCATATACCTAGGCAGGTAACAGATTTGGTAAATCCCTTAAGTATTATTAATATTTAATCTTTAATATTAGCTTTCAACTCAATTTCTTTACATGTCAGCTATAGAATTTGCAAATCATCCATTTACTTCATTGATTTATTTTATAACTTATGTTTTATTTAGCAACTCAAATGAATCGAAAAAATTAATTCCTTAATCTTCAAGTATGTTATAACAATGTACCTTTTTTTTCTCACGACCTTTTAAAAACTTCGGAATTTGCTACGAAGGAAATGTTAAACAATTAAAACAATTAATTAAGCGACGATACTCTGTGATCACTCATGAGCTCATTTCCAGAACCTTTGCAATCGCTCCTTTCCCACGAAATTGCGCAAAAATTCCTTATTCCTGCAAGCTATATTCCTGCTCCTTAGCCTTAGATTTAAATTTTAATCAAAAAGCAATCACGGTATGTCGATTCGCATAGAGAATCGATATATATAGACTAAATAGAGAATCGAGTGGGAGAGGTTAAAGATATGGAGAAAAAAAGACGGTGAGCTAGTGAAGACGATTTTATTATTTGTGACGTTTATTTTATGTTTTTTGTGTTTCAATCATTAAAACAGTTAAAACAATATATTATTATTATTCTCATTTAATTCCTACAATAATATATTACAAGCATATCAATATATGACTGAAAACTTAAACTATATTAAGAAACACTAAAAACAAACATCCTATAAGAAGGAAACAAATTGAATCATAACACTTTGGTTCAAAGTAGGTAAATTTCATAATTTCAGAATCACTTGATTAAACTAACATACAATCGACTTAAGGGTCATCGTCAAATGGGAGAATACATACTGACACTCCTCATTATGTGGGGTGAATTAAATAATATATATTGACATGTTCATTAACTGGACTTACATATCATCGTCATTGACTTGACAAAAATTCGTCGACCAAAATGCTGCCTGGTACAATTTTTTTTTTTATCTTCATAGATTATTTATTATTACTCAATATTTATCTATTATCTTTGAATATTTTTCTTTATATATTCTTTGCACTAACCTTATATTTTTTAACATTCCCTTTTATTTTACTATATTTTTATTAATTATATAAATTACACACATAAATGTAATTATTATTCCTAGAAGGATTAAAACATTTATCATAATTTGTTGTAAATAAATAAATATTAATTGTAAATAGATGTGTGTGTGTAGCTCAAAAAAAAAATTATCACTAAAATATCAATATAATAAATTAATAATATGTTCAAATTATAATCATTAATTATTAAGCTAAGATATACAGAAGATAAAATAATAAATAATGTATCCTATTGAATATTATATTAAACTTTAGCATTCTTACAATATGAGTATACTAAATATTATTTTTTCATTATTAAAATGTTAGATATTTTCAATCATTTTTCCATGTTCTCTTACGAAATATAATATTTCAAATATATATAATATCTTTAGACATATATACAATGTTAATAATTTCTTTTAAAACATAAATATGTTTTAATGCTCATGATTCCAGAAAAAGAAAATAATCTATGTCAATATTTCTTTGTTTTCAATTAATGTTTTCTTATTATTAATTTAACTTAAAAATGTAAACATTTTTTAAAACTGAAATAGCATAAAGACAATTTTCATTATCTATTTACTCTAATACTTGATTTATGCTAAAATGTTCGTGATTTGTATATTTTTTTTTTAATTACTGCCATGGACTACAAACTCATAAATTCATTCTCTTCCTCTCTCTCCTTCGTTCCTTATGATGACACAAGAAGACATCATTATCGCTAGCTTCAACATCACTAGCTAGCTTGCAACATCACATCGCTAGCTTCACCATCCTTAGCTAGCTCTCAACAAGGCCATCACTAGCTGCTACAACATTAGCTAGTTTTCATCATCATTTCTAGCTTTCAACATCACTGGCTAGCTCGCAACAGCATCATCACTAGCTTTCTGCATCAAAAGCTAGTCACCATCAACTTAGCTAGTTTCAACAACCCAGGCTAGCTGCAA
>JAAEAF010002232.1:0-75096 GCA_011037195.1 Triatoma infestans
TCGTGACAAATTTTCGATATTGAGTTTTCACCGGAAATATCCGTTTTGAGGACCCCTGAGTTCAAAAAAGTGGTTTTTAGTGAGTCAAAAAAGTGGTCTGTGTGTATGTATATGTGTGTGTTGTGTATGAAAACAGCGTGGCTAAAGAACGATAAATCTTAGAAAGTTCAAACTTGATATTCCGTTTAGTTATCACCATGGGATCGGACAGTGGGTCATCTGTCAAAATTCCTCAACCGGAAGTACCACTTTATTACTTTTTTTTTTACGTTTTTGCGATTTTCTCAAAAATGGCTCCAAGGATTTTTTTTCAAACTTGGTATATCAACTACACATATTGAAACATTTCTCCGGGAAAATTCATTTAAGGGCACTTCTGGGGGAGGGGTGGGGTTAGGTTTTCATCTAAAGTGCTATTTCAGTTTATTAAACAATTCTATCATCTAAATAATGTTAATTAGAATTGAATATGTTGCTGAAATTCCAAGTTTCAAAAAAATCGGATAACCAGAAGTGCGTTTACATTACCATGTTACTAAATGATTTTTTCACTTTTTCGCGATTTTCTCAAAAATGTCTCTGACGATTTTCTTGAGACTTCTTATATAAACTAAACATACAAAGATCTACAACAACTTTTATTTAAAACACTTCTCTGGGAAAATTCATTTAAGGGCACTTTTGGAGGAAGGGAGGGATTTACTTCCTCTCTAAAATGCTATCATAGTTGATTATACAATTCTATCATTCAAACAAAATTAATTAAAAATAAATAGATGGCCTAAATTCTGAGTTTCAAGAAAATTAGTAAACCGGAAGTGTGCTTTTACAGTTTTTTCAGTTTTCGACCAATATCATTAAATTTGGTACACTAACTATAAAATTTGTCAATTATAATTTTGAGAACACTCAGTAAAGTGGTACTTCCGGTTGAGGAATTTTGGAGAGATAACTTGCTGACGAATCTTATGGTGATACCTAAACAGAATATCAAGTTTGAATTTTCTGCCATTTTTCGTTTTTGAGCTATGCTGTTCACATACATACATACATACAGACAGACAGTTTTCTAGAAACCAGTCTTTTGGACTCAGGGTACCTCAATACGGATTTTTTCGGGTGAAAATTCTATATCGAAATTTGACACGATTACAATACTTCCTCTTTAATAACAGTAAGAGAAAGTAAAAATGTCACGGAACAATTGATTTTTAAGGTTCTGACCCTAACGGTAAGGATAAATTTTAAATGTTATTGGGCGTACTCTCGGGAATCATTTCAACTACTATCCCCTGTGAATAGAATTGGTCGTAACCCTATATTTACGGTAGAGTACATCTATAAACTTTCAAGTTTTGGGAAATTTTGCTTACTCTTGTAACCTATTAACTGAAATAACGGAAGTGTTGTGAATATTTCACACGTTGCCATATATTCCGTGATTTTTTTATTTATTTCCATTATTTCAGAGTCGCTTCTGAGGGGCAGGGTGGCTTTTTTGAAGTGCCACTTCAATACTTGCTTCAAAAGCAAATTTTTTTTTCTTCCTTTTGTGAGGTTTTAGTTTTATTCTAATGTACTTAAGTGTCTGGGAAGAATATTTTGGGCGATTTTTATATTGTTTAATTAATTAAAAAAAGAAATTAAACGATGGTGTTCTTCCATTAAGAGGTTAAAGTTGAGCCGATCTTGGATGTTCACAACAAAAGACGAGGGAATTACATTTTTATACCCCACCGCCATCCCTTGAGAGGCACTAACTGAATCCTTTAAAGGGTTCACTGTGTGCCCAACTTCGGAAGCTCTCACGAAACGGAAGTTGTCAGAATAAGGCGGAAATTCAAGCGGACTCAACGGATTTGTTAGAAAGAAGTTAAGAAAGAGCTTTAGGTAGTTGTGCTTCTTTTATAAACAAGCCTTCTACATCTCCACCGTATTGCTTCCATACTATTAATACATGGTGCTGTACAAAAACTTTCTTAAATTAAATATAATAAAACAAAAATCATTACGTGCTCAAAAAATGATGAGTTAAAATATTTAAAAAAAAAAAAAGTTTGTAAAAGCTCGATTATAAAGTTAATTCTAAAATATGAAAATGAAAGAAAACTTGCTCGCTCAGTGACAAGTCTTTTTCTTGCCGCAATTCTTACTTTCTGGTAAATCAAAATTTCTTCAATTCTTGGATAATTTCTAATCTTTTGCCAAATAGTGGCATTAACAGTATACATCGAAATTAATCACCTATTTTGTTTGTTTCTTTTACTTTATTTTTGCAACTGCATACACAAAAATGCAACAAGCAAAATGATACACACACACACACACACACACACACATATATATATACATAAACATGCACAAGTGATTACTTGAATGGCGGCCATCCAGTGTTGGTAGCCATAAGTTAGTATTAAAGCAGTATGGCAGCCAACCTAGAACCATCAACGTTAGGCAATTAAATGATCACGGTGCCATGGCTGCCTAGTCTTCGAAGAGGGT
The DNA here is from genome assembly GCA_011037195.1 of Triatoma infestans. Classification (NCBI taxonomy): domain Eukaryota; kingdom Metazoa; phylum Arthropoda; class Insecta; order Hemiptera; family Reduviidae; genus Triatoma; species Triatoma infestans. The sequence continues at coordinate 2,503 of JAAEAF010002232.1, forward strand.
TAGTAGGGTCTGTTATGGAGGAGAGTAATACGATTAATGGATTGTAGTGAGAGGATAATTTGGTATAGAATTTAGTGTAACGGGATTGGGGTAAATCAGAGACAAATGGAACATTTAGGTCGGAATGGATTGTGTGGTTGTCTTTTATTCGCTAGAGTAAGTAAGTTTTAACATTTTGTATCTGTTCTAAAGGGTATCCGCTTTTAGTCGAATATGGGGGTTCCATGTAAGTCTTTTGTCCAGATAGAGTCCGAGATATATCACTTGATTCGTAATGGGAACAGAAATATTATTGAGGTAAATACGTGGGAGAGTACTGCGGTTTAATGTAAATACTATATTAAAGAAAAAAAGTTTTAAAGTACTTTTTCATACATTGTCAACTATGCCACATACATAACATTAAAGACAATATAATGTATAGCTATAAACTCAAGGTCAAGAAAAGTTTTTAATTAAATATTATGCATTCCTTAGAGAAATTTCTGTGGCTGTTTAACATCAATTTTATTTTGTTCTATTCGTATAAACGCCGAATACAAAATGGCGGATTTTGCATTTCTGCCTAATTCTCTCTTGCTTTCTTTTTCAGCAAGGAATGAAATGTTGAATTTTTTCTATTAATGATATAAAACAGTAAATATTATGTTAGAAATAACTTGATTTTTTTTTGCATTTTTTTATAAAAAAATTTTATTGCACAATTTGATAATTTTTTTTAAATTAATAATTTATATAACAAATTAAAAATATTTATTTATTGTCAACTATATACATATTTATACACTCTGGTTTTAAGAGTACCAGATACTAACATCTTTTCCTCTTTCTTTATACAAATAGACTTGACTACATTTTTTTTTTTAAGCAAATAGATTTGTTGGGTAAAATGACAAATAAAAAACCCAACTCTAACACAAACCTATTATTATTGTGGTAGATTGATTATATTTCTTACTCTTTTATGTTTGTAGCTGTACCTAGTGTTGTAGCTGCCTATACTTTTAATTAATGTATTATCATTAACTGAAGCATTTGCAAAAAAATCACAAGTTTCTCGCAGTATATCTTTGATGTACTGTACCTCAGTTTTCTCATGTAATTTTCTAATTGGGGTGTATCTAGGAGCATCAATGGCAAACCTTAAAAACTTATTTTGTATTCTCTGCAATTTCGTCAGGTTAGTCTCACTAGATATACTCCAACTTGAGTACAGATCTCACTAGCTCCTTGTATATCAATATTTTATTGCCAACACTCAGTGTGGAGTTTCTATTTAGAAGTAGAAAGAGTGCACCATAAGCCCTTTACATTTCTGTACTATTACATTAAGTTAGTACTATTAATAAAAGTTAGTGATCTGTCCAGTGTGACCCCCCCCCAAGTTCATGACACTGGCAGTCATTCTATTGCATTGTTTGATACTATTGTAGGTTTGGTATTATTTTGGTAAACAGAATTGCTTGTGTTTATTCTATGTTTATTTTCATTTTTCATTTATGAACGTACTTTAAAATTCTATGGAAGTTTAGAGTCAGTCTGTTAGTAATTGTGTCCGTTCGCCATGATAACACGTACAGAGCCGTGTCATCAGCAAACAGGGATAGCAGTACATTAACTATTAATGGTATGTCATTAATGAAGATGGTGAAGAGAACAGGACCAAGGACTGAACCCTGAGGAACCCCCGACATCAGGCATCTTCTGTCTGCCAGTACGTCATCTACTTGAACCTGAAAAGTTCTGTCAGAAAGATAACTGCTTACTAATTTCACCACCTGAGCAGGAAAACCATATACTATCATCTTGCAAACGGTGTCAAAAGCTTTTTCTATGTCCATCAATAACATACCTGTGTGCTTTCTTTCATTGTATTTCTCAGTAATATTGTCAACCAGTCGCGCCAATTGCCCTATAGTAGAATGACTTTTTCGGAAACCAAACTGTTCATTAATTATTATATTATTATGGTACAAATGCTGGTTGATTATATTAAGAATAACTTTTTCAGCTATTTTACTGAGCGTATTAAGCAGACTAATGGGCCTGTAACTACCTAACAACTTACTATCCTTACCAGGCTTAGGCAACACGATAATTTTAGAGTGGTTCCATTGTTTCGGAAAATACTGCAAAGTGATTTTATTAATTATAAAGTAAAATAGACTATCACTTTTTTAGGTAATTTTTTAATAGTTTATTTATTTTCTAAGTGATCTAATTATTATGTTTAAAGAATGTGGGCTAGTTAATTTGACAGTCGTGTTTTGAACGTTATTTTGTTTAAAGAAGTCATTCACCCTTCGAGTATTCTATTTGTATAGAATTTTGTTCCAAGATGATCATTTTGTTTACTAACAGTTTCAAAGTGCAAAGCCAGAGCATTTGCCTTATCAGTGTTCGAATAGATATGTTACGCTCAAAGACCGAAAATGCACATTGAGCGAAAAAACAGCTCACAACACGTTGTGGTCACTGTAAAACATCCTTCTTTTTCTTCTTCTTTTCTGGCGCTACAGTCCTGGGTGGACCCTGGCCTCCCACACAATCCTTCTCCATTTCTCTCTCTCCTGCATCCCTTCTTTCCAATCTCTCACGCCCATCGTTCTCAGGTCGCTCTCCACATCACCTCGCCAATCTTTCCTCGGTCTTCCCCTTTTCTTTTTACCGGGAAAATCCTCCTTCATTATCTTTTTTGTGGCAGAGTTTACGGGAAGTCTTTCCACATGTCCAAGCCATCTTATCCTCCTTGCTTTTATGAATCTTACTATATTTTCTTGATTCATTAGTTCGCTTATTTCCTTGTTTGTCCTTATTCTCCATTCCCCTTGTACGCATATTGGACCGAAGATTTTCCTCATTATTTTCCTTTCAAAGGTCCCTAGGGCTTGCTGGTCGGCTTGTTTAAGCGTCCAGGTTTCAGCTCCGTAGCAAACAACTGGTCTGATTAAGGACTTGTACATTTTGACCTTAGTAATTTTAGCCAAGAGTTTCGATCGTATTAGCTTTAGCAGGCCGTAATACGCTCTGTTTCCAGCCATTATTCTGTTTTTTATCTCTGGACTAATCCTATTGTCACTATTAATTTGAACTCCAAGGTATTTAAACTGACTAACTGTTTCAAAGATGTGGATGTTATACATGTAATAATTTGGCCCTCTTCTTACTTCGGAATTAGAGACTACCATATACTTGGTTTTTTGGTCATTAATTGTCAGACCGACCTTTTCACATTCTGGTACCAGCTCATTTAAAAGTTCCGTTATAGCGTTTTTATTTCTTCCCAGAATCGCGATATCATCAGCATATCCCAGTATCTGGTTTGTGCGAGTCGCTAGGGTACCGCTTGGAACAATTCTTTCGATCGCTTTATGCAGAGCCAAATTAAACAAGACTGCAGATAGGGCGTCCCCCTGTCTTACACCTGAGTTAAATTGGAAAGTACCACTTATTTGACTATTAACTAGCGCTTTGGCACGTGAATTAGACATTGTCATTTTAATTAAATTAATTAATTTAAACGGTACATCATAATGTCGTAAAGCTTTAAAAAGTTGATTTCTGTTTATTCGGTCGAACGCTTGTTTGAAATCTATAAAAAGTATGTGTACGTCTATTATTATTATTATTCGCGAAAGGGGAGGGCAAAACCCTACGCTATCCAAAGCCCCCCAGGGTCCATATAGCTACCCCTAAAGAATAACAACCACTGGGACTAGAATACAAATCCAGGCCCAGGATTCAACCATCTAAGTTTCACAACAGACCGAACAAATCGGACCAAAACCTTAAAAGGACACAGCTTAAGATCCTCTACCGACATCCTATTCCGGCCGAAGTTCCTAAACCTAATCTCCTCACAACCCAAACAGTTCGTCATCAGATGCATGGGTGTTTCTTCCTCAGTTTCACAAACTCTACAAAAGGGGTCAGGCACAAGTCCCATTATATAGAGATGCCTCCTTAAACCACAATGCCCAGTGAGGAATCCAACCAGATACCTGAGGGAGGTCCGTGAAAGACATCGGACCCCACTACTCGAAGCTCCGTCCGGGCCCCCAATGAGCATTTTAGACTGCCGACAACCCACTGCACTCATCCATAAGGTTGAGTGCTGTGAGGTCACGCACGTCTAAAAGCCCGACAAACATGTGCCAGAAGACACACCAACAGCAGGCTCTGGACCAATGAAGGGGAGAGAGGCACCTAATTTGGCAAACCTATCCACCTCCTCATTCCCAAAAATTCCCATATGACCTGGAACCCAGACCAGAAGCACATCCTTTAATGAAGAAAGATCTTCCAGTCTTTTAGAACATTCCAACACCAATCTGGAAGTGAAGACACATGAATTAAGCGCTTCAACGCAGCCTGGCTGTCCGAGCAGATACAAACACCTTTTAAATTAGTGTTACGCACCCTCTCACCCAAAGTACAGCAAAGAATTGCATAAACCTCAGCCTGGAAAACAGTGGCCCAGTCACCAAGAGGCGCTACCAAATGATCTCCCGTCTCAAAATAGACGGCAGCCCCAGACCTACCATCCATCCTGGAACCGTCCGTGTAGCATCGAAGATAATTCTCAGGAATCACAGCAGACGGACCCAGGGTTAACCAATCTTCCCTAGAAGGCAACCTAACCCTGTAGGAATGACCAAAGACAAAGGTTTTCAGATTCCTATCAGAAGGAAAGCCTGTAATGGGAATCCTTAAAAGCATCTCACGATAAATGGTAGAATGACCATATCGCTTACCCTGCCAAAAACCTGCCTGTTTAATTCTATAACAGGCTTTCATTGCCTGGTTTTTCACCTCCACAAAGAGAGGTGGAATCCCTAACACAGTCTCCATAGATGCGGTCGGTGTAGTCCGAAACGCTCCAGTCACCGCCAGACAAGCTAAGCGTTGGACTTCTTCCAACAGCTGCCTAGCGGATCGTGTTTCAATGCGACGCCACCACACCAAAGCCGCATATACCAATCTAGGTTTAATGACCATGCAATAAATCCAGAACATCATCTTGGGAGTGATTCCCCCATTCTTACCAACAACTCTTCGACATTGCCAAAAGGAGATTATCGCCTTTTGATGTTGTGTCTTAACATGCTCCGACCAGTTCAATTTACTGTCGAGAACTACCCCAAGGAACTTCACTGATTTGCTAACCTGTATGGAAGTACCTAACAACCTAGGAGGTGTAAAACCTACTATCTTCCTTCTATGAGTGAATAGAATTGCCTGGGTCTTCATAGGATTAATAGAAAGACCCTTATCCTGTCCCAACAATATACCATATTAAGGGCGCTTTGCATTAGGTCCGAAATAGTGGACAAACAGCGCCCTAACAATAAAATGACACCATCATCGGCATATACTTGCACATAAAATCCCTATGAATTCATCCTAACCAAAAGGTCATCCATGACAACGCACCACAACTTTGGTGAGAGACAACCCCCTTGAGGGCACCCTCTCCCCGCTTTTACTATCACGGTGCGCCCGCCAAGAGATGCCTGTATAACCCTACTCCTAAGATAGACACCTATCCAATTGATTAAGACAGGATGTATACCTTTTCGAACCAAGGCATCTTCGAGAGCATCAAACGATACTCTGTCAAATGCCCCCTCAACATCAAAGAAACACCCTAGGGCATATTCTTTTATTTCCAAAGCAGATTTTATCCTACCGACGAGACAATGCAATGCAGTCTCTGTCGACTTACCCACAATATAAGCATGTTGGTTAGGATGGAGTGGATGATCCCTTAATGGGCCATCAGTAATATACCTATCCACCAACCTTTCCAAAGTTTTCAAGAAGAAAGACATAAGACTAATGGGTCTAAATGCCTTGGGGTCAGAGTAGTCATTTCTTCCCGGCTTGGGAATAAAGACTACCCTTACTTCTCTCCATAATGTTGGTACATAACCAAACATCAAACATCCTTTAAACAATCTTAACAATACCCTCTTCAGCACGTCCCCACCCTTTTGCAACAGACAAGGATAAATCCCGTCCGGTCCAGGTGACTTGAAAGGTGAGAAACTTTGTACTGCCCAACTAACTCTATCATGTGTGACAACCTCATCTAAGGTGGATACATCTTCAAGGTCCCATCTCCTACCACCCACCAGAGACGAAGCAGCATTTAAACCAATATTATCCGGGAAGTGAGTATCAAGCAAAAGCTGCAGTGTCTCCCCTTCCCCCCTGTAAAGGAACCATCAGGGTATCGTAGGGTACCTAACTGACTGTCCCTATCCTTACTAAGAATCCGTACCAATCTAGATGATTCCTGGAACGAATTTATATCCTCACAGAAGGATCTCCAGGAATTCCTCTTGGCTCTCCTCAGAGCATATTTATATGCTCTTTTAATACTGTTATAACTATCCCATGATTCCGAAGAATCAGCAAGGACAGCCTTCCTGTATGAGCCCCTTACCTGTCTCCTTAGTTTTTCCAACGAAGAGGACCACCAGGGGTTCTTACTACCCTTAACCACCTTGGGAGGACAAGACTCCTCGAATGAGGATCTGATATGTTCATGAAGAATACCAGCCTCCCTTTCTAATTCCTCTATACCATCAGGGGCTTCTGATTGGATAGTCAGTTTATCTTCAATAATTCTAGAATATAAACCCCAATCCGCCCTCCTAGGATTCCTATAACTAGCCAGGGTAATTGGATCAATCCCCATACTAAACCTAATCATCCTGTGATCGGAGATGGAAGCCTCAGGACTCACCCTCCAATCCTTAATCAGACTACTAAAATTCCTAGAAGTAAGGTAAATATCAATAACCTGTCTTCTAATCCTAGTAACAAAAGTGGGTTCAGTACCCCTATTCAGGACCTCTAATCGCGTGCCCACCAGGAAATCCATGAGAGCGCGACCCCTACCATTGGTGTCGCTGCTACCCCAGACGACATGATGCGCATTCGCGTCACACCCTATTATAATAGGTATGTCATTGGTCTCCGAATACTGAACCAAACCCATGAACTCCTGAGGAGGAGGAGAGGGGCCATCATAGGGGAAGTAAGCCGAAGCCACAACTACGTCGCGACGACGCCCACCAACCCCCAGACAACCCTCACCGCCACCAAGTCCCAAGAGCAGAACTGTCGAAGCAGAACAGCGTCGACACTCCGACTGGCAAAAATACATGCCCTAGGAATGTCCCCGCCATCCGCCACGAACAGTCTGCCATCAACCACACTCAATCCTCGAACCAAACCTTTAAAGGCATAAGGTTCTTGTATTAGAATAAAATATGTATGCAACTTAGCAATACAGCGGCATAAGTTAGCCGTTGCATCTTTGCTATGCTGCAAGTTAATTTGTATCATCTCTACCCTGTCAACCGCCATAATCACAAGTCAACATCGGAAGAGTTAGATCCTAATAAAACACGGGTAGGAAACAGATAGGTGAAAAACAAAACAATAATAATAATAATAATAACAATAGTAATAATAATGATAATAATAATCACCACCTACCTTATTTGCTGCCATCTTGGTCAGCCCTACCTGTATCCTGCGCCATTGCCTCAGAAGAAGTGGTAGGAGCATCCTCATCTTCCTTCTTCAACCTGATGAAGAGCCTGCCCATCTCAAAGAAAAGACGGAAGTCAACTTCCTTCAACGCCTGGACAGAAGCATCATCAATCCTGTAAGCCAAGGATACTCCTTTCTCGACTTGTTGTCGATACACGTTCCTCCATCGGCTTACGTCCAATTATTTTGGAAGGCAAGACCTTTCAGCACTTGTTCGCTGGTATGCTTGCCCTCTGGAATAAACATAGAGATCCTAGCCATAGTAGGGACCTCAGACGCCTTCATAAGCTTGAAGTGCCTTCCCTCCCAACCAGGCTTAACATTCTCTAACACCCAGTCAAATGTGGCCTGATCAAAGCAGGCCAGAAGAAACCAGCCCTCAGAGACCATGCCCGACTGAATAAATTTCAGTCTGCATGACTGTTCCTGTATGGCTTTCCTAACGATGGCGAGCATCCCCCTTCTGATGACAGAAGCGTCATCTTCAGAGAGAGGCTCGGAGGGATCGCTGCTGGTTATGGCCAGAAACAGCTTTCTCTCCGCCTCCGTTATCTTGGGCTTCTTACCTGCCGGCTGGATTCCAGGCGGCGTGTCCCCGGGGTTCTGGATCTTTTTTGAGCCCCAATAGGTATATCCTCAGCTGGTGCAGATGCAGGTTGAGAAGATCTCATCCTCTTCGCACGCCTTTGCCTGTATCTTCCACTAAGCTTCTTCTTCTGCTCAGTTGCCTTAGACACCTTACCAGAAGTTGGCTTAGCTTCCTTTTCCTTCGCAGAGGAATTCGCAGCAGCCGTGGCCGACGCAGAATTGCCTCGCTTCTTTCCTTTGACCCCGTGCCATTCATCTCCGCAGGTGGACGAGTCCTCCGCAGCGACTATTGGCGCGCTCTCCTCCAGAAGCAGGTTCTCCATACTCCTGGAAATACTATCCAGTTTCCCCCCAAGTGCATCCGAGCCCTGGTCGCCCAACCCTAGATGCACAGAGGAGTTTCCCCCACCACCGATGACCCCCTCCTCTAAGGGGCCCTCGGCTGACGATTTTACTTCATTTAAATCCATAAATTAAGTTAAAAATTCATCTCCGGAGCTCTCCACCCTCCACGGAGCCTCACAAATTGGGACGCTATAAAGAAGCGCCAGAGCTACCCCAGAGATATAGCGCCCGGGGATTGTGAGCCAAGGCCCACAATACCCAGGAGCTCACCCATGCGTATTTTACGCTAGCCGATTGACCAGAGCTGGGTTAGGCTCTGGCCGCCTGTTTAGCGGAGTCCGGAACCAAAGTGGTGTTGGACTGCCAGGCCCGCTGAGGTAACTTGCCTCTAGCGTGAACCTGCGTCCTCAACCACCAGGACTTCCTTTCCCCCCGACACAGGTATACACACACGGCAAACATGTGGGTGGCACCAGCACGTGCCACTGGCGTGTAAAACTGTAATTGTGTAAGTGTTTATGTTAAGGCGTTTAGGTGTAAGTGATGCAGTATGAATTCCCCCAGAGGCTCCGCAGCAAAAGAATTCACTGCAAGAGATTCAGGCCGCACATAAATTATGGCGACCCAAACAGAGGGCGGAAGAAAAGAAAATCTCCACCTACTCACACTCCTAAAGGGAATACCACTGCATTTGTTAGTCTGTAATTGTAGCTGAGGTACGTGGGAGTGCTAGGTTCCCAAATAGCCCGAGGGCTACCCTCTGCGTTCGCCATCCCTCTTGGCCACCTACGCTTCCACCAAAGTGGAGCGCAGATGTTACCAGAGCCAGCGACGAGGACGCGATGGATAGGCTAGTATGAGGTTCCGCGACGGGATAGCCGTCTCGTGAAACATAGGGAAGTTTCGCCCTATGTGAGTACGAATACTCCCTCATACCTTTGGCTCCGCCCTTGCGGTTTACTAATTTTCTTCAGTAAAAACGCACTTCTGGTCATCCGATTTTTTTAAAACTCAGAATTTCAACAACACATTTCATTCTAATCAATATTATTTAGATGATAGAATTGTATAGTAAAGTGAAAACGCACCTTAGAGGAAACTCTAACCCCACCCTTCTCACAAAAGTGCCCTTCAGTGAATTTTTCAAGAGAAATTTTTTAAATAAAAGTGGTAGATCTTTATTAAAAGTGTAGTTGATATATCAAATTTGAAGAGAATCGTCGAAAGTGCAAGAAAATTGGAATATACCAAAACCTGAATAATATTCTAGTGTTTTAAAGAGTGTGTTTAAAAGTAAAAATGTATACGATTGTGTAGGTTACTGACCTAGCCTGTTAATTTATTTTATTTTTGAGGTAGGTATAGTTGAATTCACTTTTGTTTATGTTATGTTAATCTTGTATTGCTTTTGTCAACTTTATTGCCTATTTTATGTTTTGGTATGTACTGGAGTTTCTCTATTGGATTTAATTAACATAAATTAATATTTGTTTTAGCCTATTCTAGTCAGTGAGGTGCAGTGTTGTTGGTCAGCTTTGGAATGTCAGTTTCGGCAAGTGTTGAAAGTAAAAAAGTTATCGATTTCAAGAATAATTAGTATTTCATTTCACGTGTCATTAGAATTATTTTTTTCTTTGTGGGTATCAAATGTCAAAAATTCGCAGAAATTCCGGTTGAGAAAAAGACGTATAATATATTCGAATAAACTTGTAACGTAAATACACCAAGTTGCTATTTCAAGTCCAAGGTGGCTATTGCTTGATGGACTATGAAGCCACTTGACGCTTGCCAAAATTACTAGTGAATCCGATGATTCCTCATCTCATGACAGTTTTAGGACCGTTAATATAAGAGTCGCAAAGAGTTACTAAGTCACTCACTTTGGCCAGGGGCAGATGTGGATGTTATATTCTACGATTTTACATGGCAATAAGGATCAAAAGTAGATCTGGCGGCATACAGTATAATATTTCGAAGCTTTTACATTATTATTCGATGATGATTTAATTGAAAAAATTGTACAACGGTAAAATTCCCGCGCTGAAATGTTACTAATTACGACATATGTTTCCAATAATTCAAATTTGAAAAAGTGGAAGGACGTCATAGTGGACGAAATGAAGTTTTCAGTACTGGAATGTTAGTTTTTAAGAATCTATTAAAATACATTTAGCGGCAACTAATTTAGGTTCGTTCACCTGTTGAGGCCAAAAAAAAAAATGAGGCAGCCAGCGGATAATCACAGGCGTCTCGGCGTTATTTTTGGATCTTGATGTGAAATTCTATTTCCGCCAAGGTATTATAAAGCTCTAAAATTAGCGGCGTGTTTTCGGTACCTCTTTCCTTTTCACTTTATCATTTTGATTATACCCTAATATTCAGTCGTTCTAGGATGGTGGTTTCTAGGATTATTTCAGTTTTGTCAGCTGCTCGGCTAATATGGTGGGCGAAGCTTTCTCAGTATGAAACATCATTCGTAGATATTTAGCGGCTGACATTGTAAATGCGGTTTCATCGGCGGCTGGCAACTGGAAGTTAAGCCATGGCTACATGATACAAACTGTTTTCGGAGCATTAATGATGCTACAGTTACACTTATTCCGTAATATGTTGGGTTTAGCGGACGTCGCATTAGATTGGCTGGCGACGACGATCACGTGCGGGCTGGGGAACGTGCTTCCCGGGGTGGGGAAACCTATGAACGCATGTCTTTTCGGATTAGAGCGCATGCTTCTTAATTACTAGTTATGGTAATCAATTTGATACTATATTCTAAGTTTAGGATGTAATAACAATAGAAATTCATTAAATTATACGAAGCCACAATTACTTCACGTTTGTTTAGGCTAAACTCAGGCTAAAAAATATTAGGCATCCAGCGGAGAATCACAGGCGTCTCGATGATATTTTTGGATTTTGATGTAAAATTCTATTTTAGTCGATGTGTTATAAAGCTCTAAAATTTGCGTCTGTGTTCCCGCCTTTTCACTTTATTATTTTTATTATACTCAAATACAGTGTTTCTAGCATGTTGGTTTCTAGCATCAATTCAGTATCGTCAGCTGCTCGTTCGGCGAAGCTCATCTTAGTTTGAAACGTCATCCCAAGATATTTAGCGGCTGGCTTTGAAAATATAGTTTCTTGGACGACTCGCAACTAGAAGGTAAGCCAATGCTACATAATACAATCTGTTTTCATAGAAATTTGAAAAGCTATAAAAGCAGGAGATTTTGGATTAGAGTGTATGTTTCTAAATGTATATCTGATAAAACGCAATTTAACACAACTGCAATACTTCCACTTACTAGGAGTAAAAGAAAATAAAATTTGCCCATTAGAACTATTATAATTGCAGTAAAAGCGTAGTTATGTTATTGTTTCATAGCATATTTTTGCACATGGTAAATCCTCATTCCCTGAGGATTCCTTTATTTCAAAATTATTATTCTTCTTACGCAGAAACTTCTGCAATGATGGTTATTAAATTTTACCCGAATTACACTTTTAATTAATTATTATAATACTTTTTTACAGGTAGTGCGAGAGCGGTTGCTAACGGGAGTGCTTTGTATTCTTTATTATCAAAATAAATGATTATTTTAACTAGTGCGTTAAAAAAAATTGAGTCCACGGATATTCCAAATTTCGCGCAGAATAGTAATGCGTTCTACAATTTTGCGATTATAATATTTTAAACTGTGTCTTGTGTCCAGTGTAATGAAGTGAAAGAAGCAAGGACATCGAAGGATATGTAACTTCAAGAGATTGTTACAATTCCAACCTACAGCATTAAAGGTAGGCTGGGGAATTATAGTGGTCCATGTTTATGTTGTCTCTGGATTCTCCGTAAATCTTAGAATGAAATGAACTCGGTTTAAATAAATTCAAAATAATTATAATTCATTCAAATTATGTCAAGTCGCATGAATGTTTGCTACATAAATTCTATATATTACTTAGTGCTTGTTAGAGATTGAATATTTGATAGTAGTGAAAATGTGATGTATTACTAATTCCTTGTGATATTATGTTTAGCAAAAATCTTCACTCTGGAAAATTCTTAGACTTTTCAGAATTTACTTTTACATTCCAAATAGTTTCCTTAATAAAATGGTCAAATACTTAAATAAGGTTTTATAAAATTTATGGCAACAATGTATCTTGCATGATACTGTTATGAATTTAATAATTGGAATTATAATTGTTTAATTAAACATTTATATGGCCACTATTAATATCCTTCTTCGGAACTTCCAGTCCAGGTAGAGCAGAGTCGGTAAGTGAATTTTTAACATGTTTATTATTCAGGTTGCATTTGTGTAGATATATGTGACTTTCCCCTACAAAAGAAAAAAAAAAGTCTGGTGTGAAACACGCACACAACTTTTTCTTACTCCAGTGTACATCAGTATTGTACATAATTGACCATTTTTTTAGTTTGTGTACCAAGTTTGATGAAATTCCTTGGGGTTTGTCGAAAACGAAATAAAATGTTGAGTAAGAGCGCCCTTGCGGTTTACTAATTTTCTTCAGAGAAACGCACTTCTGGTCATCCGATTTTTTTAAAACTCAGAATTTCATTCTAATAAATATTATTTAGATGATAGAATTGTATAGTAAAGTGAAAACGCACCTTAGAGGAAATCCTAACCCCACCCTTCTCACAAAAGTGCCCTTCAATGAATTTTTCAAGAGAAATTTTTTAAATAAAAGTGGTAGATCTTTATAAAAAGTGTAGTTGATATATCAAGTTTGAAGAAAATCGTCGAAAGTGCAAGAAAATTGGAAAATACCAAAACCTGAATAATATTGTGGTGTTTTAAAGAGTGTGTTTAAAAGTAAAAATGTATACGATTGTGTAGGTTACTGACCTAGCCTGTTAATTTATTTTATTTTTGAGGTAGGTATAGTTGAGTTCCTTTTTGTTTATATTATGTTAATCTTGTATTGCTTTTGTCAATTTTATTGCCTATTTTATGTTTTTCAATTGTATTTAAAAGTATTGCTTTCAATATTCAAATTTGAAAAAGTGGAAGGACGTCATAGTGGACGAAATGAAGTTTTCAGTACTGGAATGTTAGTTTTTAAGAATCTATTAAAATAATTTAGCGGCAACTAATTTAGGTTCGTTCACCTGTTGAGGCCAAAAAAAAAAAATGAGGCAGCCAGCGGATAATCACAGGCGTCTCGGCGTTATTTTTGGATCTTGATGTGAAATTCTATTTCCGCCGAGGTATTATAAAGCTATAAAATTAGCGGCGTGTTTGCGGTACCTCTTTCCTTTTCACTTTATCATTTTTATTATACCCCCTAATATTCAGTCGTTCTAGGATTTGGTTTCTAGGATTATTTCAGTTTCTGTGGTATGAGGCTCTGCCACAGGCGACCTCTTATTTCCTCACTACTCGTGGGATCGATATGAGAAAAACCACTAAGAATGTAGTAAAAGGGAGTGAGAATAAAGCCTTGCTCAGCTCTTTACCAGACCCTGGAGAGACTGAGGAATTCTGGTCTCGGGGTTCTCCTCGGGATGGACCTCGTTAGGTTCCGGATGGTAACCAAGCCCAGCACGATGGACAGGAATGCGATGGACCCACGCACCGATGGAGGACACTTCAAGTAAACCTCCATCACTGTAGTGGGGCATCGTCGGCCCTGTCCAGATATCTCAACAGAGTGAACATCTCCTTAGCCCTTATCCAAGAGCCCTGGCTGGTCCGGCGGAGAGTGGCAGGACTAGGAGAAGCAACAGGTGAGATAATTTATGATCGTAGCCTGGAAAATCGCAGGACTTGTATCTATGTCAGGGGAGACATTACCTCGTTGCTGCTGCTGGACTTTTGTTCTAGGGATCAGACTGCGGTGAGGATAAAGCTACTTGCGGCAGAGGACACCAGGGAAATTGTGCTGGCCTCTACGTATCTGCCGTACGACTCAACAGTGCCGCCGCCGTCTGAGGAGATGCGGAAGCTGGTCACCTGTTATAGGGAAAAAGGCCTACATCTCATTATTGGCTGCGATGTTAACTCACACAATACTGTGTGGGGAAGCACGGACACCAATAAAAGAGGCAAGTCACTCCTTGAATTCATCTTGTCTAATAACTTGTGCCTAATGAATGAAGGAGAAACACCAACTTTCTACAACGTTAATCGTAGAGAGGTGATTGATTTGACCTTAGGGACTAACTTCATATCGACCCTGGTGAGAGACTGGCATGTGTCGAAAGAATCCTCACTTTCGGATCACATGTACATTAGGTTTGACATCCTGGCTAACTGCAGGCAAACGCTGACCTTCAGGAATCCCAGGCGAACGGACTGGGAGTCATATAGGCAGGATCTCAGTCAGAACATCATTACAGTCAAACGCTCTTTTAGGACCCAGAATGACATCGAGGATGCTGCGGATCAACTGCAGCGAGTAATCCTGGATGCTTTTAGGGACAACTGTGGGGAAGTGGTGAGAACATCCACCAGAGGGGTCAGTTGGTGGAATGACCAGCTGGCGGGCCTCCGCACGACAGTGAGAAGACTGTTTAATGCGGCAAAGAGGAAGGGAACATGGGAGGAGTACCGTGAGGCTCTAACCTCTTACAATTTAGCGATCAGGAAAGCTAAAAGGAACTGGTGGAGAAGGCTGTGCGAGGAGGTAGAAACGACCTCCGAAGGTGCCAGACTCTACAGGATATTGTCACGGGTACCGGCAAATCCGCTGGGAACAATCAGGAAACCGGACGGCGACTTTACTGAGGCAGGAAAGGATACTTTGGAGCACCTGTTGCAGGTGCACTTTCCTGGCTCAAGTGTGACGACGGCGGTGCCGCGGGATGAGTCTTTAATGGGTCCAGGGAGTCGGCCTGGATCCAGGGAAGATTGGACCGTGGCCAAAGTTTGCGTCACACACAACAAGCTTAAGTGGGCAATAAATCAGTTCAAGCCCTACAAGTCGCCGGGTCCTGACGACATCCTCCCTGCATTATTACAGCAGGGATGTGAAATTCTTACTCCTATTCTTTGCAGGGTAATGAGGGCAAGTTTGGCCCTCAACCATGTCCCGTTGGCATGGAGGCCTGTAAGAGTTGTCTTTATTCCGAGGCCTGGGAAGAGGACTCATACCCAGGCCAAAGATATTAGACCAATCAGCCTTTCCTCGTTTATGATGAAAGTGCTGGAGAAACTGGTAGACCTGCATTTCAGGGGGACGGTGCTCTTATCGCGGCCCCTGCATTCTAATCAGCATGCCTATCAGAGGGGTAAATCCTGCGAGACGGCCCTCCACTCTCTTGTAGGAGAATTGGAGGCGGCGGTTTATGGCAGGGTAGTAGCTGTGGGTGTGTTTCTGGACATAGAGGGTGCCTTCAGCAACACGACCTACAGCTCAATCAAACTAGTTTTGGAAAGGCACGGGGTAAATCGGACCATCACAAGGTGGATTGGCAGCTTGCTGAAAACTAGAAGAATCATAGCTAACCTCTACGAGGAGACGCTTGAAACCACGGCTACAAGGGGATGCCCCCAGGGAGGGGTCTTGTCTCCTCTTCTGTGGTGCATGGTGGTAGACGTGCTACTGGTGGAGCTCGATCGCAGGGGGTGTTCTGTCTTTGGCTACGCGGATGATGTGGTGGTCGTGGTCAGGGGCAGACACGAGTCTGTCATAAGTGAACTTCTACAGGAGGCCCTGCGAGTGGTGGAGGGGTGGTGCAGAGGGGTGATCTGATGGTCAACCCCTCTAAGACCACCTTGGTTCCATTTACCAGAAGAAGGAACGTGGAGTGGTTTACCACATTGAACTTCTTTGGAAGAACTCTAGATGTGTCTGGGTAGGTGAAATACCTGGGGATCATTTTGGACTCCAGACTCACCTGGAAAGCGCATCTGGAGCATGTTACACAGAAGGCAAAGAAGTCTCTCTGTGGTGTTAGTAGAGCCTGTGGGAAAACATGGGGTCTTTCCCCCAAAATGGCCCACTGGCTCTACACGCGGACCATCATACCTGTCCTCACTTATGGGGCAGTGGTGTGGTGGCCAAAAACGGAACAGCAGGTCGCGAGGAAGAACCTATCAGGGGTTCAAAGGCTGGCGTGCCTGCTGATCTGGGGGGCATTTTGCAGTGCCCCAACTGCTGCATTGGAAGTACTGCTGGGGTTACCTCCGCTACATCTTTTGATACAAGCGGAGGCGAGGGCCAGTGCGTACAGACTAATGAATAATGACCAGTGGAAACAGAGGAGCTCCCTGGCCAAGCATGTGGACATAACTCAGAAAGTGGACCCTGGCCCTATCTTTAAGATGGCTGGGGAAGAGTGCTGTCCAACATTCCACTTTGAGCTCCCCTTCCAGGTGATTTTCACGTCAAAATCGGAATGGGCTAAAAGTTGGGAAAAACGAGGCCGGACTGGGGGATCCTGGTTTACGGATGGGTCCAAAATGGCCTGCGGTACTGGAGCCGGGATATATGGAGTTAAACCGGAGGTACTCATCGAGAGGCCTCTTGGTAGATACTCCACGGTGTTCCAGGCTGAAGTCTATGCTATCAAGATCTGCGCTGAGGAGATCCTGCGTATGGACTCTAGGAATAGGGAGATATGCATCTTCTCGGACAGCCAAGCTGCACTGAAGGCACTTAGGGCATTCAGAATCACTTCTTCCCTAGTTAGGGAGTGTAGAAACTCTCTGGAAGCGTTGTCCCGGCACAACAGAGTGCGGCTAGTATGGGTGCCGGGACACAAGGGGATTAAAGGCAATGAACTAGCCGACCAACTGGCCAGGAATGGTGCGAGTACTCCTTTCTGTGGGCCAGAACCTGTTCTGGGAATAGCCAAAAGTATGGCGAGGGCTTCTCTGAGAGAATGGACTCGAAGAGAACATAATCGTCACTGGAGGCTAAGTACTGGAGCAAAACACG
Organism: Triatoma infestans; assembly: GCA_011037195.1. Lineage (NCBI taxonomy): Eukaryota > Metazoa > Arthropoda > Insecta > Hemiptera > Reduviidae > Triatoma > Triatoma infestans. Next base: position 19,909 of record JAAEAF010002232.1, read on the forward strand.
GCAAAATGGTTATGCTAGAGCTGTGTAGAAGAAGAACCAGAGAGACCCTGGATCTAAGCAGGTATCAGATTTCTCTGATAACGGGCCTGTTTACTGGGCATGGCAGGTTCAAAAAACATCGGCACAAGGTAGGGTTGGTGGATGTAGAGCCCTTGTGCAGATTGTGTCAGGAGGAGGAGGATACGGCCTCTCACCTGTTGTTTGATTGCGTTACAATCGGCAGACTGAGGTACGAGATCTTCGGCACTTTGAGACCGGAGGAAATCGTACCCCAGGAAGGACTGGTGGGGAAGGTTTTGGACCTCATGAAGAGGGGGGCTTCCACTACTAGGTATTGAGGGGTTGGCACAGTAAGCCTCAACGGGTAGGCTGCGGTGCCTGGGTCTGAGTCCCTCCTGCATCAATCTAATCTAATCTAATAAAATGGTCAAATACTTAAATAAGGTTTTACATAATTTATGACAACAATGATATCTTGCATGGTACTGTTATGAATTTAATAATTGGAATTATAATTATTTAATTAAACATTTATATGGCCACTATTAATATCCTTCTTCGGAACTTCCAGTCCAGGTAGAGCAGAGTCGGCAAGTAAATTTTTAACATGTTTATTATTGCAGGTTGCATTTGTGTAGATATATGTGAATTTCCCCTACAAAAGAAAAAAAAAGTCTGGTGTGAAACACGCACACAACTTTCTCTTACTCCAGTTTTCAGAATTGTACATAATTGACCAATTTTTTAGTTTGTGTACCAAGTTTGATGAAATTCCTTGGCGTTTGTAGAAAACGAAATAAAATGTTCAGTAAAAGCGCCCTTGCGGTTTACTAATTTTCTTCAGTAAAAACGCACTTCTGGTCATCCGATTTTTTTCTCAGCAAATACATTCTCGCTAATAAATACGTTCTCGCTAATAATACATCCACGCTAATAAATACATTCATACTAAACATACACCCGAAGGGAAAAGTACTCGATATTAGTTTCCTTTTAAAATAACTAACCTAATAGGTGAAGTACTCAATATTCCTTCACCCTGATTTGCCTAACCTAACTACTAATCCTAAATTTTGTTGTATATTTTGTTAAATATTTATATCTTTCGAATAATCGAATAGCCTCCTTATGAAAGGAGAACTCTCTTGTAATCATGTGCTAGGCCTGTAATCTCTCTGTCTGTACAGTGCCTGACACCTTTCCAACACGTCCGCTACCGTCAGCCTTTCTCGGCAACCAGAGCACCTCGGTCTTTTCTCGCCAGTAAGAAGATGCCCGTGAGTCACACGTGTATGATCTATCCTTAGCCTTTTCAAAATCACTGATTCGTGCCACGGGTAGTTCTCGATCATGACATTTCCCACACGTGGAAATATCTTCTAATTTTTCACTTATTCTATCCCACCGACTTTGCCATTTTTTATTGATAATGTATTTCATATAAACCTATAAGTCAGTGGGCCGTACAGGGGTGATATCATTTGTTTGTGTAGAGGCAGCTCGTTTGGCTGCCTCGTCCGCCAGTTCGTTACCAGACACATCAATGTGGACCACGTACTCTTAATTGCTGCGTTAAGTCATTTAGAACCATCAGGTCCATTGAGAATTTATCCCGGAGGGCCTGTAATGCACTTAATGAGTCCGCCAATATTAGTGTTTTAGTGTAATTTTATCTCTAATTAATTGTATGGCCTGGCAAATTGCGAACATCTCAGCTGTGTACACAGTTGTATATTGCGGAAGTGTCCAACTAAGAGTAACTCCCTTCGTGTACACAGCACTACCTACACCGTCGCCAATCTTCGTCCCATCAGTAAAGACAGGCCGAAAATCATAATCAAGGTTTAAAATTTATAACAGTTCTTGCCTATAGACGATGGAGTTCCCCCTTTTTTATGTGTTGAGAGGTCCATACGGATGCTTGCAGAACGTAGTAGCCATGGGGGGAGGTGCTTGTATAAGCGCTCCTTCAAAATTGTTTGCATCAAGAGTGGCATCTCCTGTAAGGAGTAGTGCCACTACGCTAAAAGAATACGCAGCCAATCTGCTCTTTTGTTGTCGTACCTTCAAGGCGTTATAAAATCTGTCCTAGAGATGGAGCTCGATACTAAAACTGGATAGTGTCACTATGGTATAATATCTAAGGTGGTCCATTCTAAACGTACGGCTATGGTGGGTGTTGCTACACTCAGTTCAATGGCACTGAAGCGCGCTGAGGTGCGTTAAAATATGTTGCTGTACCATTATTGTGGAGTATCGTATTACTATTATCTATAATTTCCTCAAGAGCTCTGTCTCGAGCATCGGTTCCATTGACCCCCACCAAGTGTTATGAGAGTTAAAATCTCCCATCAGTAAACCGTGGCAGGGAGCTGCAAGAGCAGATTCTCCAGGTCACTTCTCCGCCAGAGTGTGTCTGGTAGGTAAATACTAACTAAAGTGACCTGAAATGGTATAGCTAGGCGCATGGCAACAGCTTTAAATTGGTTTGTAGGTTCAGCGTTTGCCTGGGATGTTCTCCCGTACACAAACGGCAACACCACCGTGCGCCATCCCACCTGGGGCAGGTTGCACCTCTTTGCCATATATGTGGTACCCAGGGATACAGATTAGTTGCCTTGGGAGAATCTTTGTTTCTTGGAGGCATAACCCAAATGGACGGTATTCCGACCCAATCTGCATAAAGCTTCCATGTTACTTATGAAGCCCCTCAGACTATACAATATTTTATAAAAATTTTGGAACAAATTTATTATAAATATATACTGACTTACATACATTGATGCTGAATTGAGAAATTCGTCTTTAATCAGTGGCACACTCTTTTCGCGGCTTGCCTTTGGGCCAGCCTTTTTTCTTTCTCTTCGGAAATGGGACTGATTTCCCCCCTCCGATTCCGATGCATCAATATCTGTCCCCAGCAGCTGCCACTGCTTTTTGGGGGAACAGGTACTCTGGGAGGACATTTGTCCTCTGTTAGTGATTCTTCTCCCCTTAAGAGGGGGAGGTAATTTAAATTTAGATTCCTTCCTCTTAGGGGAGCATTTTGGTGAGTTAACCACCTTCCACTCCCCTTCAGAGGAACTTGAAACTTTAGGCGGGAATACTCCACCTTGGTATCACTCTCATAAAATATTCAAGAATCATCTGTCATTAACGGTAATGCCATATTTGCACAGATTTTTACATTATGAACTACATAACGTTGAAAGATAACTACTATATTAATAATAAGGAAGACTTTTGGGTTTAATCGTTATGATTAAACTACGTGTACAATATGCACAGTCATAATTGAGCTACTTCAATCTAATAGAGCTCATAAATGGATTAAGGCCTACAATATCTTGGCTTACTGGCAATATGGTTGTCGAAGAAGGCGAAAGACAAGGAAATCCTGCAAAATGTACAGGCTTACTAATACCAAAACAAACAAAAAACACGTGACAGTTAATAAAAAGTTAATTGAACAATTTAAGAAATACATTGAAATATACGTACTCAAACTAAAAATTAATCAATTACTCGTACTTTAAAACATTCTAGTCTAGTGTCATTGAACAAAAGCAATGGTCTTCATTCTTACTTAAAACCTTAATTCTCATTTATAACAAGGTTAATGACTTAGATATAAGACTAGAACTTTTGCAATTAAATATAATAAAATTCCAGCATCTTGTCTTACAAAGAGTTAGATGATATAATACGGAATGCCAATGTATCTCTAATTTCTAATGAACCAGTAATATATGGCAGTTAAGTAAAGTGCACATTGTTCTATTCACAATGACTGTATATATAACTTATAGAAATATTATAATTTATCCAAAAACCACACAATTGTTACATCTCAATAGTTCACAAAAATTAATAAATTATCCTCAATGCAATGTGCTTGTATATTGGGAAAGCAATATAAGGATTCGTTCCAAATTACCAAAACATAAACATTATACAAACTTTACTCTTGACAAAATTCATGAAGTTTACATTACTATTGAACCCTTAGAAATAATAGATGACCTTCTTCTTAATAAGTATAAATTGTTATATTTTTTTTACTATCTTTTGTTAAAAATCGATGCAAAGTCTTAAATTTCAGAACTGATGGTCCAGGTCAAGCAGCAGTTCAAGATTAATGATTACGCAGTTACATCTTCACTAAAAAATAATATTCAACAATGTATAAACTGCAGAATTTAAGTTAATTTAGACTGGAAGTTTAAATTGTGTTGATGCATCATATCATTGCTGGTATGTGTGACATTACTTTAGGATTCCTAAATATATAATGCTGAGACTGTTGCGAACTAACTGAGATATAAGCTAACTTACTGATAGTAAGTAGCTGGATAATGATTTAATTATAAATCTTTAATTACAGGCAATAGTCCTTTTGTAAAATATATTCCTATCATTAACCACTTCCAATGTAACCATTAATCAGTTATTTGGTTACAACTGGATGGAGATTTAAGAATATGAAGCATTTTCTTAATTCGTCTGCTTTGTAGATTTGGTACTCTACCAAGAATTCTTCTACTGCTAAAATCAAATTCGTGTCCTAATTAATTTGACAGCGTTTTGATAGTGCTGTGTACTAGTCCTCTTTTTATCTCTGCAGTATTACTCGTGTTGCTTGATTCTATTCTTCAGATACTGTTTAAATTGTCCAATTTAGAGAGAAGCATCACATTATATCATTTGTTGTATCACCTTCGCTGAAATGTGGAACAGTTTTTAATTTAATGCCCGCAAATCCAATCCTCTACGTCTAAAGATTTTTAAAATCGGTTGGTCAATACAAGAAACACAAATCTATAAAGATAATTACTTCGAATGCTGGACTTCGTAATAAACCTAATCCCAAACCGAACTCCACTGGGAATTTGCTTAAAATATGTAGATGAATCTACAATAATTGAAATATGAACATATGTAATAAATCAATTTGTCTCCTTGTACTGTGTGTAACCCATTTTTTACTTTCTCTTACTAATAATAATAAGTGGAAGTATTGCGAAATTTGCCAGATTTTCGCAATTGAGTTATCACAGGAATTACCGTTTTTGAGGTCCCCTGAATCCAAAAAAAGTGGTATTGGCTCAAACATAGCCCCTTTAGGTATTACCACCGCATCAGACAAGAAGATTTCGAGCAAAACCCATCACCCGGCAGTGCCACTTTACTGAAAGTTTTTTTATTTTTTATTTTTTTTGTGGTTTTCTCAAAAATGGTCCAATGATTTTTCTATAAACTTGGTATATCAATTACACATACAAAGAGCTACAACTTTTATTTGCAATTCGGAAAAATTCATTTAAGGGGACTTTTATGGGTTGTTTCCCTCTAATGTGATATTTCCATTCAACTATGTGCTATACAATTCTGTCAGTTAAATAATATTAATTAGAATTATATAAGTTACTATTAAGAATAATTGTAAATATGAAAAAAATTGCAATTTTGCAGTAAGCGAAAGTTATGTGAGTGTTTCATACCAGATTTTTTTTGTTTTAATATTATGTTTGCGGCGTCTGCATCATTTTGTATTGCGTTACTCATAAAACTTATAAATTTTAGCAAAGAAAACCCAAAAATTAATTTAAAATTTTGATATGTTGTATTGTTTAGTTTTAATAAGTTATGCCGGAGGACTCTTTTTTTGTGGGGTATGCGGACGGCATCTCCGCGGTGGTGATAGCTAGGGACCATGAGGTGGCGCATATTAGGCTCCGACAGGTGATGAGGCGTGTAACGGCTTGGCTAGACAAACATGGTCTGAGCTTGGCCCCAGACAAGACAGAGGTGGTGCTGCTTACCAGGCGTCGACTCCCAGGTGCTTGGGACCTGAGGATAGATGGCAGAACGCTGAAACCTCAAAGCTCCGTCAAGTACTTAGGGGTGCATCTAGATGCAAAACTGACCTTTTGGGAGCAGGTGCGGCGCTCTTCGGAGAAAGCGGCGAAGGTGGTTATGAGTCTGAGCAGGTTGATGGCGAATGTGGGAGGACCGAGGGCCAGCAGACGCCGGCTCCTCATGTCTGTCGCGGACGCCGTCCTCCTGTATGGCTGTGAGATCTGGGCTAGCGCTCTTACAAAGGCGAGACACCGGAGACGTATGGCCGCGGTACAAAGAAGGGGGGCGCTTAGGATAGCCAGCGCGTACCGGACGGTATCTGAGCCGGCTGTCCTAGTGATCGCAGGGGTGATCCCGATTGACCTTCAGGCCAGGGAGAGGCAGGAGGTTTGGAAGAGGAAGGGAGAGCCAGTCGAAGCAGATGCCAGGCTGAGGGCCAGACGGGCCACACTGCAAAGGTGGCAGGAGCGTTGGGAGAATGAGCACCGCGGTAGGTGGACCGCGAAGCTTATCCCCAGTCTGTTGGAATGGGTAAGTAGGCGGCATGGCGAGGTCGACTACTTCCTCACCCAATTTCTCACAGGACATGGCTGTTTTGCCGCGTACCTGTGGAGGGTGGGGAAAGTGGGAGACCCGTCGTGCATGGAGAAAGAGACGATGCTTTTCATACCTTTTTTAGGTGCGGCAGTTGGGACCGAGAACGGCGGAGATTGGAAGCGGAAATCGGGAGGATCTCCCCGGATACGGTGGTGAGGGCCATGCTCGCCGGAGCGGATCTTTGGGACTGGGTGGCTACCTTTGTCCGGACGGTCCTGCGGATGAAGATAGGCGAAATGAGTAGACACCTCGACCTCCCGAGGACGGGGTCCAGCTAGGCCGGAGGCAGCCCGTAGTGGCATTACGAGGCACCACCCCGAAGTAGTACCATAAGCAGTTCCGGGGTGGACAAGTGCCTGTGAGGGAGGGGGGGTTTAGTGGGTGCAAGCCCCACACTTTGTGCGTAGGCATTTTTCCCCCTCCGTAAAAAAAAAAAAAAAAAAAATTATTCAATAGCTATGTGGTTAGCGTACTCTCACGCGGAGAGCCTAGGTTCAAGTCCAGCAGTGTTGCCCTTAGATTTTTATCTTCCTAGGAGCCTCTAAAGCTCACTGTCCGGTGATGGACAGTGTTATCTGTAATGGATACTATCTGGAGGCCGGCAGTGCACTGAGAAGGCTCCCGGCGCCAATGACCTTAGATGTTGACGCGCCTTAAATAATAATAATAATAATAAAAAAAATTATTCAATAATTGAATTTCGCCACTAGCTTTATTAGCGACTTTCCAGGATAATTTATAGTTTTATGCTAGTAAATAGTTTCATATTTATCAGGCGCTGCAGCTGATAGAGGCGTGGGCCATAAAGCTGTGGTGTATTGTGGTATTGGGTTCGAGTCCCGGTTCTGGCCTTGGATTTTATTTGATGAAGTAATATGAATAAAGTATGTTTACTATCCCTCTTCGTCCGCGACATCTGTTCGGTTAGTTAGATATTACAACCGCCTCAATAAATAAGCATTACTTTACTTTATTTAGTTTCATATTTATCATTTTTGTTTCAATGTAATATTTATTTCCTTCTTTCATTTGCATTTTCTTTGTGCCTCACCTTTTGGAATACCCCGCCCATCAAGAGGGCACGCCCTGCAGATTGAGAAATAGTATAATAAATAATTAATGATTATTTACTATATTATTAAATAGATATGGATGAAATAAAATATTGAAAAAAAAAATGTGTATATTCAATGAAAATAATTTTACATGTATCATGCACGGTAATGTAAAGTATATACATTAACTATTAATAAGTGTACACATATATTTGCAAGGGCATGTATTTTATTTAAATAACTAATATTTAATGTAAATTTAATAATTTAAGTCCCGTAAATAATAATAAAATAATTTATAAAATATTTTAAAAAAAATATTTAACACGTGTTTTATAGTGCTATATTATAGTTAACACGTGACCTTGTAATACGTATAAATATATATAAGTGAGGTTCAAGTTCACCATATTAATATTTATTATAATAAAACTAAATATTCTTATGCCATAACTTGCCATTACTTCTGTTATAACTTCTGTAACTGAAAATATCTACGTTCTTTATGACAGTATGGAGTTTTGTCCTGATTCAGATTGTTACGGTACTTAGTTCACAATTAAAATGACTTTTACTTCAAAGTTATTTGAGGTATTTTCTCCATTTGTTTCTAATTTCAAACTCCCTATTGAAACTAATTCTTACACAGATTTAATTTTCTGTTCTGCGTGTGTCTATGTGTGCGGGGGGGGGGAGACCATGCTCTTTGCATACACCAAAGTTCGGAGCCTTCTCAATGAACTGCCCGCTTCCGGAAGTGTTTTATCGCTACAGACAACACTGAATAATGACCTATAGTGGCTACACGAGTATATCTAAGGACAACGCTGCTACATTCGAACCCAGGACTTTCTACCACTGAGCTAATACCTGTGAAACACCATAATTTCGCTTACTTCGATTTTCACAGTTTTTGTAGGACATTTTTTTGGAACAATTTAGTTTCCTTAATTTTAAGGAACTATTAATTTACTAATGATTAGTAATCCTATCAGATAGATGGTGGAACTGTACTCGTAATGATAAGGACTCACCATTGTATGTCCGATTGAAGCCTGATGTTCTCATCTTTTTCAAAATCTTTAACAAGTTTCCAGTAATACGTCTTAGATACTACAGCATCTACACATCATGTTTAAGGAATTACATTTGGAATCGTTTTCAAGGGAAAAACCGCATAAAACTGAAAATAAAATATAAAAAAAAATCCGTAAAGTCGGTGTTCTCAGTTATTATATAACAATATTTGTTTGTTAGCAGAACCATGTGATATTTTGAAATAGTATTTTGAAATGATGCTGAAGTCATCATTCCCCCCAAAATTAATAATTTTTCCGAGTAAAATATTCAAAATAAAAACAGTTTGGACTTTTATGAATAGATAGTATACGAAAATAAGTTTAATAAAAATACTGGTGCCGTTTTTTCGTGGGAAGATAAAGTTAGTAAAGTCGCATTTTCAGTTGACGGATTTTGACTGAAACTTCTTTTGTACTTTCCTTTTTTTTTTTTTTTTTTTTGGCCGGCATTAACATTTGTGGAGCTTTCTAGTGCGCTGCTGACCTCCGGACAGTGTTCTCTCGTTACAGTAAACCTTACGCTCTGGAAGAAAAGATGTAATACGTTCGGCGATAACTACTTTTCATCGGAAATGTATGTTTTGAAGTCCTCTGATTATGTATGTGTTTTTTTTTATTTGTGTGTTTATTTGGTCAACATAAATTACAAAATTTCGGAAAATTGCAGTAATATTTCCTGTTTACGCTGGCGTTCCACAAGGAAGCATACTCGCTCCCCTTCTTTACACACTATATACTGCTGACCTCCCACTATATTCTAATACTGTCACTTTCACCTTCACCGATGATACGGCCATCATATCCCCTCATAATGATTCCTTAATGTCAACTCGACATCTTTAATCCCATCTCAACATCGTCGAGCCCGGGCTCCGAATGTAGAGAACCAAGGTGAATCAATTTAAATCTAATTACATAGTCTTCGCATTAAACCGAAAAACCCTCCTCCTACATATTTCAACCATATTCCTTTACCTCCCGTCACAAAAGTTCGTTATCTTGGTCGCAGTCTTGACAAACGACTAACCTAGAATCCCCATACTCGACTAAAAAGAACTGAACTGAATAACAGATACAAAATACTAAAAAAACTTATAGACAAACATTCGAAACTTACACTATATAACAAACGACAACTATATTATTCTTTATTAGCCCCTATTTGGATTACGGAATCGAACTATATGGGACAACCAGACATCTTTATCGCATTCAATCCCTATAGTCAAAAATCCTTCGCACCATTATTATTATTATTCAAAGAAGGGAAGGGCAAAACCTTATGCTATCCAAAGCCTCCCAGGGCCCATATAGCTACCCCTAAAGAATACCAACTACTGGGACTAGAACAAAAATCCAGGCCCTGGTTTTAACCATCTATGTTTCAACACAGACCGAACAAGTCGGACCAAAACCTTAAAAGGACATAGCTTAAGATCCTCTACCGATATCCTATTCCGGCCGAAGGTCCTAAACCTTATCTCCCCACAGCCCAAACAATCCGTTGTCAGATGCATGGGTGTTTCCTCTTCCGTCTCATAAACTCTAAAAAAGGGGTCAGGCATGAGTCCCATTGTATAGAGTCTCATCACATTGTGTCTCCTTAAGCCACAATGCCAAGTGAGGAAGCCAACCAGATGCCTGAGAGAGGTCCGTGAAAGACATCGGATCCCGCTACTCAAAGCTCCGTCCGGAACCCCAATGAGCATCTTAGACTGCCGACAACCCACTGCACTCAGCCATAAGGAAAGCCTGATAAACATGTGCCAGCAGACACACCAACAGCAGGCTCTGGACCAATGAAAAGGAAAGAGGCGCCTAGTTTGGCAAACCTATCAACCCCCTCATTCCCAAAGATTCCCATATTACCTGGAACCCAAACCAGAAGCACATCCTTCAATGAAGAAAGATCTTCCAGTCTTTTAGAACATTCCAACACAAATCTGGAAGTGAGACACATGAGTTAAGCGCCTTCAATGCAGCCTGCCTGTCCGAGCAGATACAAACACCTTTTAAATTAGTGTTACGCAACCTCTCATCCATGTATAAACCTCAGCCTGGAAAACGGTGGCCCACTCACCAAGAGGCACCACCAAATGGTCTCCCGTCTCAAAATAGACGGCAGCTCCAGCCATAGATGCGGTCGGTGTAGTCCGAAACGCACCAGTCAGTGCCAAACGTTGGATATCTTCTAGCAGCTGTCTAGCTGATCGTGTTTCAATGCGACGCCGCATATACTAAACTAGGTTTAATGACCATGCAATAAATCCAGAACATTATCTTGGGAGTGATTCCCCAGTTCTTACCTACAACTCTTCGACATTGCCAAAAGGAGATTAGTGCCTTTTGATGTTGTGTCTTAAAATGTTCCGACCAGTTCAATTTTCTGTTGGGAACTACTCCAAGGAACTTCAGTGATTTACTAACCTGTATGGAAGTGCCTAACAACCTGGAAGTGTAAAACCCACTAACTTCCTTCTATGAGTAAATAGAATTGCCTGGGCCTTATTAGGATTAATGAAAAGACCTTTATCCTGTGTCCAACAATATACCATGTTAAGGGCGCTTTGCATTAAGTCCGAAATAGTGGAGAGGCAGCGTACAAACAATAAAATAACATCATCGGCATATGCTTGCACATAAAATCCCGATGAATTCATCCTAACCAAAAGGTCATCAATAACGGCGCACCACAACTTTGGTGAGAGACAACCCTCTTGAGGGCACCCTCTCCCCGCTTGTACTATCATGGTTCGTGCGCCAAGGGAAGCCTGTATAACCTTACTCCTAGGATAGACACCTATCCAATTGATTAAGACGGGATGTATATATTTTCGTACCAAGGCATTTTCGAAATCATCAAACGATACCCTGTCAAATGCCCCCTTAACATCAAAGAAACATCCTAGGGCATATTCTTTTATCTCCAGAGCAGATTCTATTCTTCCGACGAGACAATGTAATGCAGTTTCTGTCGACTTACCCACAATATAAGCATGGATGGGGTTGGTTAGGATGGAGTGGATGATCCCTTAATGAGCCATCAGTAATATAACTATCCACCAACCTTTCCAATGTTTTCACGAGAAAAGACATAAGACTAATAGGTCTAAATGCCTTAGGGTCAGAGTAGTCGCTTCTTCCCGGCTTGGGAATAAAGACTACCCTTACATCTCTCCATAATGTTGGTACATAACCAAACATCAAACATCCTTTAAAAATTCTTAACAATACCTTCGTCAGCACGTCCCTACCATTTTGCAACAGACAAGGATAAATCCCGTCCGGTCCAGGTGACTTGAAAGGTGAGAAACTTTGTACTGCCCAACTGATTCTATCATGTGTGACTACCTCATCTAAGGTGGATACATCTTCAAGGTCCCATCTCCTTCCACCCACCAAAGACGAAGCAGCATTTAAACCAATATTATCCGGGAAGTGAGTATCAAGCAAAAGGTGCAGTGTCTCCCCTTCCCCCCTGTAAAGGTATCGTAGGGTACCTAACTGACTGTCCTTATTCTTACTAAGAATCCGTACCAATCTAGATGATTCCTGGCACGAATTTATATCCTCACAAAAGGATCTCCAGGAATTTCTCTTGGCTCTCCTCAGAGCATATTTATATGCTCTTTTAATACTGTTATAACTATCCCATGATTCCGAGGAATCAGCAAGGACAGTCTTCCTGTATGAGCCCCTTACCTGTCTCCTTAGTTTTTCCAACGAAGAGGACCACCAGGGGTTCTTACTACCCTTAACCACCTTGGGAGGACAGGACTCCTCGAATGAGGATCTAATGTGTTCATGAAGAATACCAGCCTCCCTTTCCAATTCCTCTATACCATCAGGGGCTTCTGATTGGATAGTCAGTTTATCTTCAATAATTCTAGAATATAAACCCCAATCCGCCCTCCTGGGATTCCTATAACTAGCCAGGGTAATTGGATCAATCCCCAGACTAACCTAATCATCCTGTGATCGGAGATGGAAGCCTCAGGACTCACCCTCCAATCTTTAATCAGACCACTAAAATTCCTAGAAGCAAGGGAAATATCAATAACCTGTCTTCTAATCCTAGTAACAAAAGTGGGTTCAGTACCCCTATTCAGGACCTCTAATCGCGTGCCCACCAGGAAATCCATGAGAGCGCGACCCTACCATTGGTGTCGCTGCTACCCCAGACGACATGATGCACATTCGCGTCACATCCTATTATAATAGGTATGTCATTGGTCTCCAAATACTGAACCAAACCCATGAACTCCTGAGAAGGAGGAGAGGGGCCATCATAGGGGACGTAAGCCGAAGCCACAACTACGTCGCGACGACGCCCACCAACCCCCAGACCAACCTCACCGCCACCAAGTCCGAGAGCAGAACTGTCGAAGCAGAACAGCGTCGACACTCCGACTGGCAAAGATGCTTGCCCTAGGAATGCCCCCGCCATCCGCCACGAACAGTGCCATCAACCATACTCAGTCCTCGAACCAAACCTTTATAGGCATAAGATTCTTGTATTTGAATAAAATATGTATGCAACTTAGCAATACAACGGCATAAATTAGCCGTTGCATCTTTGCTATGTTGCAAGTTAGTTTGTACCATCTCTACCTTGTCAACTGCCATAATCATAAGTCAACATTGGAAGAGTTAGATCCTGATAGTACTCGGTAGGAAGCGGGTAGGCGAAGGAAGGGAAAAAAAACACCTACCTTACTTGCTGACATCTTGGTCAGGCCTACCTGTATCCTGCTCCATTGCCTCAGAAGAAGTAGTAGAAGCATCCTCATCTTCCTTCTTCAACCTGATGAAGAGTGTAATGACATAGCAATGTCAAAGCCTTCACAAAATATAACAAAAGGAAAGAATAATTTATAACTAGTGGCCCCACAGCCGGCCGCTGCCTTTTCAATACAAAGGTATCAAAGACAAGCACCGATAAAGCCCTGTCTATTGAACAGAAGCCACCTGGTCTTTGAAAGTCGCCGATGGGCGACCAAATCTGGCCACTGACCTGAATCACTGGTCGACGACCTAACCAAGGTCGCACGCTACTAGAGATGTCTTAGTGTGAGAACTTACTTACACACTTGACAGTGTGTGAGTAAGACTAATATAAACTTCGCCACACTAGAAGAGGGGATCATTATATCATCAATCATTATACCAGTAGCCACGTTATTATATCAGTATCATTTTACAGCAGCAGTTATACTTGAGTTCCGAGCGCGTCCCTATACAAGGTTTCACTTATAATTATTTTCATTAGTTTATTTATTATAATCATTTTAAATTATTTGTTATTTAACTATTAAAATTATTTATTTACTTTTATCAAATCATATTAATTGTAGTTACCATTAGGCTCATTCAAATTATTGTTAAAATATATTCTATTTTTATAAATTCAGTGTTAGTAATTCAAGCAATAACTCTCTAAACTAATTTCCGCCTAATAAATCCCTCTTCAAGACATCTAACTTCATACCTTAGGAATCACGACAATTGATTCCACTACAACAGCCTGCCCATCTTGAGGAAAAGACGAAAATCGACCTTCATCAACGCCTGGACAGAAGCATCATCAATCCTGTAAGCGAAGGATACTCCTTTCTCGACTTGATGTTGATTCACGCTCCTCCATCGGCTTACATCCAAGTTATTTTGGAAGGTAAGACCTTTCAGCACTTGTTCGCTGGTATGCTTGCCCTCCGGAATAAACATAGAGATCCTAGCCATAGTAGGGACCTCAGACGCCTTCATAAGCTGGAAGTGCCTTCCCTCCCATCTAGGCTTAACATTCTCTAAAACTCAGTCAAATGTGGCCTGATCAAAGCAGGCCAGAAGAACCAGCCGTCAGAGACCATGACCGACTGAATAAATTTCAGCCTGCATGACTGTTCCTGTATAGTTTTCCTAACGATGGCGAACGTCTCCCTTCTGATGACAGAAGCGTCATCATCAGAGAGCGGCTCGGGGGGATCGCTGCTGGTTATAGCCAGAAACAGCTTCCTCTCCGCCTCCGTTATCTTAGGCCTCTTACCTGCCGCTTGGATTCCAGGCGGCGTGTCTCCCGGGGTTCTAGATCTTTTTTGAGCCCCAATAGGTATATCCTCGGCTGGTGCAGGTTGATTGGATCTCATCCTCTTCGCACGCCTTTGCCTGTATCTCCCACTAAGTTTCTTCTTCTGCTCAGTTTCCTTAGATACCTTACCAGAAGTCGACTTAGTTTCCTTTTCCTTCGCAAAGGACTTCGCAATAGCCATGGCCGACGCAGAATTACCTCGCTTCTTTCCTTTAACCACGTGCCATTCATCTCCGCAGGTGGACGAGTCCTCCGCAGCGACTATTGCCGCGCTCTCCTCCAGAAGCAGGTTTTTCATGCTTCTGGAAATGCTTTCCAGTTCCTCCCCCAATGCATCCGAGCCCTGATCGCCCGACCCTGGATGCACAGAGAAGTTTCCACCACCATCGGTGACCCCCTCTTCTAAGGGGCCTTCGGCTGACGAATCTACTTTGTTTAATTCCATAAATGAAGTAAAAGAAATTCATCACCGGAGCTCTCCACTCTCCACGGAGCCTCACAATTTGGGACGCTATAAAAAAGCGCCAGTGCTACCCCAGAGATATAGCGCCCAGGGATTGTGAGCCAAGGCCCACATTACCCAGGGGCTCACCCATGCGTGATTTACGCTAGCTGATTGATCAGAGCTGGGTTAGGCTCTGGCCCCCTGTTTAGCGGAGTCCGGAACCAAAGTAGTGTGTAGGACTGCAAGGCCCGCTGAGGTAACTTGCCTCTAGCGTGAACCTGCGCCCTCAACCTCCAGGACTTCCTTTCCCTACGACAGGACAGAGGTATCTACACACGGCAAACATGTGGGTGGCACCAGCACGTTCCTCTGGCGGGTAAGAATGTAATTGTGTAAGTGTATAATGTTAAGGCGATGTTAAGGCGTTTAGGTGTAAGTGATGCAGTATGAACTCTCACGGAGGCTCCGCAGCAAAAGAATTCGCTGCAAGAGATTCAGTCCGCACATAAATCATGGCGACCCAAACAGAGGGCAGAAAAGTTTCAACCAACTCACACTCCCAATGGGTAAACCACTGCACTTGTTTGTGTGTAATTGTAGCTGAGGTACGTGAAAGTGGTAGGTTCCCAAATAGGCCGAAGGCTACTCTCTGCGTTTGCCCTCCAGCTTAGCCACCCACGCTTCCACAAAAGTGGAGCGCAGATGTTTTCGGAGCCAGCGACGAGGACGCAATGGATGGACTAGAATGAGGTTCCGCGACAGAATAGCCGTTTCGGAAAACATAGGGAAGTTTCGCCCTATGCGAGTAAAAATACTCCCTCAAACTTTAGCTCCCCTTCGCACCATAGTCAATTCTCTTTTCTATGTTTCCAATCACACCATCCCTAACGACCTTAAAATTCCCTTCGTTTTTGCGATAGCCAAGTCCCGTTATTTAAAGTTCCCTTCCCAACTATCCTATTATTCAAATCCACTTATCCAAGCGCTCTCAACTAGAACTCTTCCCTCTAACCTATCACGGCGACCGAAGCATCGATGGCCTCGCGATCATCTGCTTACATAATCGGCTGCCTTGTAGGACAGTTGTGGGATTCCATCCTTAATGGTTTATTACGGCTGCCATCGCTGGCTCATGCAGATCGGGTCGTGTATGCCGCGGCCTTCAGCCAACGCACACATTATTCACACACGTTATCTATTTTACTTGTTGCATGTAACATTGTGCATTTGTAAAACTCAATGAAAATGTTAAACAAAAAAAAATTTAACGATTTTTCCAGGAAAATTGATTATACAATTTTTTTTTTTTTGCGAGTGTGGGAAGGGATGACGTTAGACATTCCTCTAAAGTGTCATTTCTAAACAAGGATATAATCTTGGAAGAAAATCGGTTGACAGGAAGCCCAATTTTAGTGAGAACTGTTGTTTTTTCAGTTATTTTGCGATAAACTTACTAACGAGTTCCTTCAACTTAGTATTCTAACTACACATATATTATTAACTAGACAATTTTATTTGAAACATTTTTCTGACTATGTAGATTTTAGTGTGTTTTGGGGAAAATGGATTAGTTTAGATTAAAGTCAGTAAAATTAAATACCTACTAACTCTAAGCTAAAAGTATATTTTGTCAATTATAACTTTTCAAACTAATTTTTTTTTTCGCCTCAAGATAGCCCAAATTATGTATTTTCGAAGAATACACAATTTCAAAAATTTGATACGATTTCTTCTTACCCAATATTTTTTTTTTTTTGGACTCAGATAAATTTAAAGCACTACTTATTTAGGGTGGGTCACTCTCGTTTTAGAATTTCAATTCAAACGTTTTAGAAATTTTTGAGGCAATAATTAACGTGTATATTATATACAATGTTTAAATTTAATAAAATACAAAAAGCAGTTTTAATTCGTTCATTCAAAACCTTATCAGTTCATAAAATGCTAATATGGAATTCATTTATTACACTGAGATAAATATATAGTAAATTATGACCGAAAAATTAATTAGGTACGCTTACGTTTTGAATAATTGGGAGCAAGGTAATGACAGAGGTTAGGGTGTGGCGCCACGAATGAATGCAATGATTTAACATCATTATAAAAATGAATATGAAAGAAATTAAATTAACAATTTACAGTAGTTATATAAAATTATAGTGGAAAGTCAATATTTCTATATCTAACAATTTCAAATGTTTTAATATTTAAGAAAAGGCAACTGTTGGTTAATTCCACAACATAATAATGTAGGCCAATCCGCCCTTACTTTTTTATATTAACCGTGTTACTTGACAGAAGAAATTGCTGTTGTTTTATCAATCAAGAAGAAATATGTTGTCAGAATGACAAAGTAGTCAGTTGGAACGACACTAGTTGTCCTATTGTTTCAATTAATTAAACCAAGTACAAGTGTATTGTAACGTAACGTTAACTCGTGTAAGTGTGAAATAATACAGGAAATGCGTGCACCTCCGACAGTGTTCTCCCTTGTACAACTAACAATGTTACCACAATCTTTCACGGTCCAATTATTCATAAATTAAATTTGGCGTAACATTAACACTACTCAAAAAAAAAAAAAAAAAAAAAAATTGAAAAAGAATAAAACTTAAATTAACTGCAATCAGTTTTACAAAATTTGTCGGCCATATTGAATATGAAACATCGTCAGGACAACATAGTTAATGAAATATAAATTATATGCCAATTTGTCGTATAAAAAGTTGGGCAAACAAGGAGTGTATACAAATTTTCAGTAGCAAGTAAATCGTGACTGCAGTTTGTTAGAAATGCATGGATATGAAAACAAAATTGGCATGAAATCTTTATTATCAGATAGTTCTAAGTTAGCCACTACAAATCAGAAATAATAGTATAATAATTCAAATATTGCTTGGTATAAATAGATAGTTTAAAGTGCTAACTGGAAACAATTTATTCATCTTTTTTATTCTAATAAACTGCAGTAAATTAAACCAAAATAAACTAAAAATAATAAAAAAAAATCAAGCAAAATGAATAAATTTTAATTAAACTTTAAACACAACTTTAACCAACTTTAATGTTATGGTTTTCATAACACATTTAGTGAGTAAACACAGGAAACTAAACATTTACTTATTAAATGATATTAATCTGTATGAAGGAGCTTTTTCCCCATAATTCACTGAAAACACATATTACAGTGTTTTACATAAAGTTATATTACATAAATTTGTTGTGGAAGCTGGGTTGCTTAATTGGTTGATATTTAAAAAGAGAAAATTAGGTGATGCTTTAATGAAGCAAGAATTGCAAGAAAGATGACTGGGAAGTTCAAAAGAGACACCCACAAACTAGCGTTTTTTTGAACTTAAACTTTTTAAACTTAAACCATACGTTATGCTGAATATATGCCGCAAGTGGTACCTGTTGCATGCAGTTACTTGGGGTGTAGCGACCCCACGGGTACCACAGCTCAGTACTCCATGCACTTCGTCAGAACAGTACACAATACACTTAAACTGCATACACTCTACACTTTACAGATAAGGACAAACACAGTACACAAAGTAGGTTAATTAAACTGCAGTAAACTAATAAACCTAGTTAATTGGCGAAAGCCAAAGGAGAAGGAAGGGATTAGCTCAGTGGTAGCGCGATGGACTAGTAATGCCAGGTCCCGGGTTCGAATCCAGCTGCTGCCCTTAGATTTTCTCTACCTAGGAGCCTCTACAACTCACTGTCCGGTGATGGCCAGTGTTGTCTCTGTAGCTAGAGAACACTGCTTGGAGGCCAGCTGTGCACTGGAGAAGGCTGCGGGGGCACAATAGATCTTTCAGGTCGCAGTGCAACAATCCCCTACAGCAATCTACAATCTATGCTGAATATGTTATTTCCGTTTTTACTTTTCCTTACAATTAGAAAGAGAAAGTATTGTAATAATTTCAAATTTTCGATATCGAGTTTTCACCGGAAATATCCATTTTGACGTCCTTGAGACTAAAAAAGTGGTTTTTAGCAAATGGTGTGTGTGTGTGTGTGTGTGTGTGTATGTAAGTGAACATCATTCAATTATTGAATAATTGTATAATGTTCAAAAATTGTCATTCCGTTTGGATATCATCATGGGATCCGACAGAAAGTCAACTGTCAAAATTCCTCAACCGGAAATTGAATGGATTTTTTTCAGTTTCTTACGGTTTTTTCAAAAAATCGCGCCAATAATTTTCTTTAAACTTGGAACATCAACTACACATACAAAGACTACAATTTTTATTTGAAATATTTCTCCAGAAAAATGCATTTAAGGGCACTTTTGGGGGAGGGGGTGGGGTTCGGTTGTTCTGTAAAGTACTATTTCAGTTTATTACGTGCGTTTTTTACTGAGAAGTATTTTTGTAAGTTCTGCTATTTTCTCTAAAACGCCTCAAACGATTTTTTTTTATAAACAAAGTATAAGAATTATACATATAAAGATCTACAAGTTGTATTTGAAACAATTCTCCGGATAAACTCATTAAAGCAAGCTTTTGGGTAAGTGTAGGATCATGTTTGCCTCTAAAGGGATATCTTAATTGATTATACAATTCTACCATCTGTGCAAATTTAATTAGAAATAAATAGATTGCCAAAATTCTGAGTTTCAAGAAAATTGGTAAACCGGAAGTACGCTTTTACTGAACAATAAAGTTGTTTCAGTTTTTGTGATTTTTCTCCATGAAAACATGGACTAATTTCATTGAATTTGGTATATTAACTATAAAAAGTTCGTTAATTACAATTTTGAAAACTGAAGTAAAAGAAAGTTGTGTGAGTGTTTTACACCAGATTTTTTTTTAAAATTATTTTGCATTTTATAATCAATCGATATTTAGGATGTATGCGAAATTTTGGGGGAAATAACATAAAAAGCATATTGTTAAAATTTTTCCGCCTCTACGATCCCCCAGATTGCCTCCAGTGCTTTTCATGAGGCACGTTCGAGAAATATAAGTGATAACTCCACACGTCGGTACAACTCGTACACGCTCGGATATCACTCACTGTTCTGCATAGATTCGACTTTTTCCTACACGAGCATTTTTCTAAATAGAATATAACAATTGAAAAATTACGTATATATTGACGGCAATTTGCTGTTTGTATACTCTGTACAATGTACGCTTTATATATTCGCCCCTTTATTTTTTGCATCTGGAAATGCACCATATTCATAAAAATGGGTGTGAACAATAAATAACCTTGAAACTTCTTGATCAAACGCATAAACATTCACGCACGCATGCATACAGCACATGCAATTCAAATGTCACTAGAACTAGCGTTCCTATGAATAAAAATAATCAAAATAGTGATATATATCATATTATAATAATTAATCATATAATATCTTAGATCTTTAATATCTTTAGAAGGTGGTGCAATATATTCTAAGGCTATTTGCTTATTAAATGCAATATTGGAATAATTTAATTGATTTAATGTATTTTAATTAGGCTAATAACAGTAATAGTATTATTATTTGTATTATTAATTAGACATATTTAAACATTGATATATAATTATTTATTTATTTTACATGTTCATACATAATAAAATTAGTTGTGTCACAATTAAACGTGCCATTGAGTTTTTAATTATACAATTCCAGTGTCAAAGGTCCCCAGATATTAAATTCTTTTACTTCATTAGGGATATTTACAGCATATTTAATACCCCATAATGTTTGTTCATCCAGTAAACGTAGTAAGGCTTCTTGATGTGCTTTGATTAAGCCATCAATTTGCGCATATTGGTTTTTGTTAATGGCGCTCACCAGATACCGACGTTTCTTTTCCAGCGCACTGGAATCAGACTTTTGCTATGGCAAGAAGTCGGTCGAATTGAAAGTGGCATTCATTAGATGTATTGCTAAAATTCTAAATTTGAAGAATGTTGGTTAACCGGAAATAAGACTACTAAATAGTTTTTTCCAGTAAAAACCATGAAAACATCTTCAGCAATTTTCTCTAAACGTTTCTCTTTTATTTAAAGCAGTTTTTCTGAAAAAAAATTATCTCAGGGGTTTCTGGGGAATCTGTGACTTAAATTTCAAATGTTTTATAGATTTGTTCGATGATTGATTTCTTCGATGTTAATAGCGCTCTTCTCTTGACTTCAGTTTAATCACTTCAACTGTATCTGCCTTGGATACATCCATATACCCTCATCACTCATTTATTTATTTAAAGCTAAGTAAAAAAATATAACTAAAACTTTATATTGTTATTTATATTAAAGCAAATTTTGTGCTTCCTACAATTCGAGCTTATTACAGCTCCAAAATGCCTCTTCTGGAGTTCCCCAGGGATCTATAATTGGACTGGCACTATTTCTTATCTATTTTAATTCAATTTCTAGCTTCAGCAAGGTAAAGTTAGCTTTATATGCCGACGATATTGCTATCTACGAAACTTCCTGGAGACTAAATGCAATAATCAACCGATTAAATAAACCAATAGGGAATATTATTAAATTTTGCAACAGATGGAAAATAAGAATCAACGATTCCAAAACAGAAGCAATTCTTTTTACAAAGCGTGTGTGTTGTATAGGCAAGATAACATTGGAGGTGAGATCTTGTCGTGGGCGAATAGTGTATAATACCTGGAGGTGTTGCTGGATAGAAAGTAGACTTTTACTTCTCATTTAAAAGATAAGAGTCAATCGAGGCGTATTTACAATACGTATGCTATTTCCTATACTCTGTAGGGAGTCCAAATCGTCATCTAGCACTAAGGCCGTTGCCTGACCAGGTTATCCGGTATATAAGGTCGTTGCCAGATCAATGCTACTTTATGCCTCTCCATCGTGGAGCTTGTGACCATGCTCAAACAGTATTTACAAATTATACAGAATAAGTTCCTGCGATTAGCCACAGATTCCCTTCGCTATACACGAATTTCAGATCTCCACTTATCCACCAAGGTACGCTATGTGAAAGACTAAATCATAAACTTTGCCGTCGAATTTCTTCTAAGATGTTCAACCAGCGAGAACGCCCTCTGTAGGGGTATCGGAGACTATGACGTGGGAAGTGTTTGCAGACATTGGAGATTGGAACACACACAAAATTCAAGTATAAAAAATTTAAATACTGAAAGGTTAGGATTTTTACATATATTTTTCCCTTAATTAAATAGATAGATAGATTTTAATGATTATTTTTAAATTTTACTTTGCTTAATTTGGAAGTTATAGTTTTGCGTACTGAAACTCCAGTACATAACATGTATTAATGTATATATGTATATGTAAAAAGGTAATTATAAGTCTCTATCTATCTATCTAGCCACGTATTCTATCTATCTATCCACACGTTTCACACAGTATTACACGCATATCTATAGAATTGTACAATAATGTACAAAGTCTGGAAATACATAACAGATAGTAGAAATGGTAAACTTCCAAAATCCAGCAATAATACAAAGTAAATTTTAGAATAAGCTCTTTTATATGAAGCTTGATTTAAAAGAAGTTTACCCTACCATTATGAGCTACTGTTTTAAGTTTTGCAAGTTTTTCGTGCAAAGTTATTTTTATGATGCGACATTATCATAAAAAAAAAAAAAAAAAAAATCGTCATAAAAGATAATTTAACCTTCACTTTTATTAAAAATAGAAAATTAGATAATCATTTTTTTTTGAAAATGTTTATTGTACTTTGACTACTGTTGTTAACTGCATTACATACAATTCAGAAATAATTCTAAATTAGATTTCATGCATACGCCCATTTACCGAATGGTATTGTAATACACGACACGCTCGTCTGACACCATCCGTTTGTTAAGATTTGTGGGTGGACGTGACCATCAAGTTATCTACGTATGTTTTGAATTTATTTGGAAAATAATCACTATGATTTTTAGATTATACAACAGTTTGAAACATCTATAAATTTTTCTTATATATGTATATAGTTTTCTTTTCTTCTTTATTTCTCTATGCACACGCCATTTCTTAATTTTTATTCGTCCCCCTCCTCTTCTATGGTGGTTAATAACGGCCCATGGATTGTTTCAGCGGCCTTATTTGCCTTCTCCTGGTTCTGCTGGAAAAGAAGGAAATTCCAAGTATCAGTACTGCTGAATCAACGAATATAAAGTCGTATATTTAAACATTGCATCGTCTTGGCGTGATTCATTTTCTTGATTCTGACAGGTTTCCAATTTTCTTCCATCATCCGAGTATGATTTATCAAATTTATATTAGAGTTATTGATTTCCTACTTTTGATGCGCTGATTAAGTATATGACAAAAACTTTTTAAACAGGTTGTCTCGACGAAATATAATAAATCAGACACAGATAGTAGAAACAATTGAAACCGGTGGAAAAAAAAAATAATAATAAAAAACACGTTATGATGGTCTATCTCAGTTACTGTCCAGCTCTGCTGACATAAACATATTTCAATTAAATATTTTTGAAATTTTATTAAATTTGCGCTAGAACATACCATTTGTCTCCTAGGTCATTTGAACTACATTTTATTAACTTGCGTTGATACTGTGAAATATCCAGACAGGACTTATGTGATGTGCCTGACCCTGAAATGCCTGAATATAAGACTAAAACGAAACGAAGTAAAAAAATCTGATGTGAAACACTCACACGTTTTCGGACAAAATTTATTCATTTGTCTAAACATAATGTATAGATAGAACATAAGTGGTTGAGAGACAAGTACCCACCCGGGCTGGTTTAGAAATGAATGTAGTCCAGAAAAGAGCGCAATAATATTGAACGAACACATTTGAAGTTTAACATCGCAGTTTCCTCAGAATTATTAAAAACAATTTTTCTTGTAAAACGTTACACAAAAGAAAAGTGATAGGCTTATATTTGAACTATTTAGTATTCCATATTTAAAGGAAATCATCATAGTTGTTTTCAAAAAAATTCTAAAATACTCAAAAGCCCCTTCTGCAACATCGTATTTCCGGTTTTCCAAAACTGGGAATTTTGCGAATGTTTCTAATGTAATAGATAGCAGAACCATACTACACTGTCTTGAAATGGTAATTTGGACGCAAGTTTAACGCTACCGTTCCCCCAAAAAAATCAATTTTTCTAAGATATCATATCAAAGTGATGGGTAAGTTTTGTAGGTTAGTAAACAAAGTTTTTAAGAAAATCGATGGAGCTGGTTGATGACCACAAAATGGAGCAAGCTATCAAGAAAAACAACTCTGATCTTTATATATAAAAATTCAGCATCCGTATGTTTGTGGCCGCAAAACTCGGAAAGGTAGTCGATGGATTGACTTGAAATTTTCACACAACGTTATATTTCTATATAAGAGTGTTTATATATACTTTTTATTATTCCAAAGTTCCCACGGAAACGAAAAATTCCGAGCGCTTTGTGAGTTTGGCAGAAATAGACAGACGCAGATGCGTTGCTATCGTGGCGCACTCTCTGCCGAAGATATTCTGCACAGAATACGTCAAGAAACGCAATCATGGCTTGGATTTCACAGAAGAAATATACAATGAAGCGCTAATCTACATTGAGGATCTTTATCTTGCAATGTGTGGCAAGTTGTTGGCACTAACGAGAATTGCAGTAACGAATATGGTCGATCAATGCAACATTCGAGAGAGAACTGCTCAGAGAGCAACCATACACCAGAAATGACTTACAGCTATTTGTCCAAGAAAATACACTGAAACTCCTTCAAGAACAAAAGATAGCATATGATACCATCAGACAAGCTGTGACCGGTGGATTTACTTTTTGGACGCTCCAGGTGGAACTGGAGAAACGTTCTTAATTTCCTTAATCCTGGTTAAAGTCCGTTCAAATGGCCATATTGCGTTAGCACTTGCTTCTTCAGATAATGCTGCTACATTCATGGAAGGAGGTAGAACAGCGCATTCAGCACTTAAAAGCATACTTTCAGTTAAAAACATTTTTTCTTTCTTTCCTTTCAGTTTACAGCATCGCAAAGTAGGGTATTAAATTGAATGATATGTTTTCTTGCTGAAGCTATGTTAACTATCATACTTCTATTTACTTCCCTAATAATTAAAATCAGACTGAGCTACGGCTAAGCATGGCCGGGTTTAGCTAGTACTTATATAATATGTAGTCTAGTGTTAGAAACCAATTTGGACTTAAGACTCGAAATATAGTGTTCACCAATTCTACAACTCACTAAGCGGTCCAACTTCACCCTCTACAAGCCCTTCAATCCAAATTACTCCCTTTGTAATACCAAAACACCTTCTTCATTTTCTCTTACTCTTGATAAGAGGAAATATTGTGAGCGGTAAAATTTTCAAACTCGACTTTTCATCGGAGAAACTTATTTTGAAGCCTCTGAATACGAAAAATATTATATTAGCAATGTCTGTGTGTGTGTGTGTGTTTGCGTAAGTGAGTGTAAGTGATTAATATATCTCAAAAACGAAAAATTGCAGAAACCTCAAAGTTGAAATTCGTTTAGATACTTCCACCGCTTCTGACACGAAGGTTTCGAGCAAAATCTATCAACCGGAAATGCGACCTTAATAAATAGCTTCTTCAGTAAGTAGTAAATAGTAGTTTCAGTGGAATACTAATTCACAGATATCGGTAATACTAATCTTTTTATTGGAAACATTTACCAGCGATAAATGAGTTTAGGTTAACTAGGTAACTCGTTGTATTTCACACGTTATATGGAGTTCGTTCAATGTAATTGGCGCTCCCTTCTGGTAACAAGTAATTTCTTCTACTTCCTGCCTGGGTTGTTCGTTGTCCCTCTTTGTATTTACTCAATGGGAAATGAATAAAATTGGAAGATTAAAGAAAATTTGTCATTTTATATATATGTTTTGATGTTAGTTACGACCGCTGTCTTTGATATTGTAAAATGGATGTTTTAAGGTTCAGTATCCACAAAAAAACAAACACTTTTTCCAAATTTTCATCGATTCATGTCAACATGAATTTGACATAGAAAACAATCCTTTTCATTAACAATAATAATAATAATAAAAGAAATATATTGGAAATGTTACACACTAAAAAAGATAAATTAGCTATCAATTTTAGAAACAGGTACCAACAACCTATCCCTCAGTTATAATAATCTCCTGGAATGTCCTAAACAACATACTGACTATCACACGATTTTCCCATCCGCTCTTCTAGCCCTTTATGAACCTTGACCTCACTCTATATCCTTAACACGTGGTGATAGTATATCACAAGTAAAATTATAGTTTTTATGAAATTCAAGTTATGTTAGATATTCATATTTTACAGTTTTAATAATACATATTTTTTAAATTTTACTAGCTGAGATGTAGTTTAATTCTGATTATTTTTGTAATAATAGCAATAGTTTAAAATAAATTTAAATTTGCTATATATATTACTTTTATTGATTTATTTAGTTTATTTATATATGTTCGGTTACCATGGACTTGAGATTGATCTTGACAAACGACTAACCTGGAATCCCCATACTCGACTAAAATGAACTGAACTGAATAACAGACACAAAATACTAAAACAACTTCTAGACAAACGTTTAAAAATTTACATTACATAACAAACTACAACTATGTTATTCTCTATTATCACCTATTTGGACTTACGGAATCGAACTATATGGAACAGCCAGACATTCAAATCTTTATCGCATTCAATCCCTACAGTCCAAAATCCTTCGCACCATAGTCAATGCTCCATTCTAAGTTTCCAATCACACTATCCATAACGACCTTAAAATTCCCTTCGTTTCTGCGTTTAGCCAAGTCCCGCTATCTAAAGTTCCATTCCCAACTATCCTCTTATTCAAATCCACTTACCCAAGCGTTCTCAATTACAAGTCTCCCCTCTAACCCATCACGACGACTGAAGCGTCGATGGCCTCGCGATTATCTGTTTACATAATCGGCTGTCTTGTAGGACAATTGTGATTAATGGTTTATTACGGCTGCCAACGCTGGATGGCAGTCGTTCACGTAGATTACGTCATGTGTGTTGCAGCCTTCAGCCAACGCACACATTATCTATTTTACTTGTTACATGTAACATTGTGCAGTTGTAAAAATGAATAAAATGTTAAAAAAAAGAAAAGAAAAAAAGTTATCTATATTTTTTATGTATGCATTGGGTATTCATTATTTTTGATTTGCTTTGTAAACTTTGTACAGACCCTGAAGAAAGCCGAAATAAATTTGCCGAAACGACAGTGAAAATTTGAAAGGAAAGAGAGTTTTTTTTTGTGGCCGAACCATCCATTTTACAATATTTCATATATTATAATTCTATTAACAGTAGTAAGAGAAAGTGTGTGAGTGTTTTACACCAGATATTGATATTTCTAATATGTCGATCTATTCCATCCTCCAGATTCCATTTAGCAGTGATCTAATCCTAACGTGTTATTTAAATTTCACTTGCTACTCGCATAACGTTACAATCCATTAATCCATCACTTTTCCTCTACATCCATCCCAGATAATTCTCTTCATGACTGAGGCGAACACTGGGTATAGTGATCTGTTATGGAAGTGTAAGCACGACAATGGTGTAGAGATAGCACCATTGGGTGACTTGAACTTTACTATATATTAATTTATGCTACCGTACTAGCAATTGTAAATTTTCATATGAATGAAAAAAAAAGTTTTATCTGTAACCGGTTTAAAGAAAGTTATAAAGAAGGGAGTAAAAGAAGAAATAAAAAATCCCAGATAGACAAGTTGGACGAATGAAATTAGTAGGCAATAATCAAAGAGAGAAATGAAACTAACCAGTAGTGGAGCTAGGGGGAGCTCGTCAACCCATACTTTGGGTTATACCACAACTTCATATATAGATTTCAATAAGGTCAGTAGTTAGCCTACAGTTTGCCACACCTATTAGTATATTACAAGTTTCTTTAAAATAATATACATTATCTGAATTTATATTCACATACGTACACACGGAATGCGTACGTGCAGAACGCTATCTCAACTTCCCAGACCACATGTTGTACGTATTCTTACTACACCGTTAAATGAATTCGATTCGCTAAGAATAAGAATAAAAAAAAAGTTGTTTATTCAATTTTTCCATTATACAACATTCATAATCAAACTTTATTAAAAATCAAAAGTGTGGAATTAATTTCTATGATCATATATATTACTTGTTTTCATACTGTAATTATATATTTCACAACTGTTGAACAATTACATAGATATATGTCAACACTTCAAATAATGCTGCACAGGATGGATAAAACAGGTAAAAAAAAAAAAAAAAAAATTCTGGTGTAAAACAAACACAGGAATTTACTTAATACATTTAATAAGATTATAAAATTAACAACTTTTGTTTAATTAAAACTGAAAATTTTACTGAATTGCCCTAGTACTTATATATACAGGGTGTACACGGGTAGAGGTCGAAACTTCGGGAGGTGATTCAGCAGCTCGAATGCAACACAAAATATTCTATTCACTCTGGCCCGATTCTCAATAGTGTCCAAGATATTTTGCATTTTTAACTTTTCCATCGATATTCACATTTTTCACCATAAAAACGGTCGTAACTTTTCTATTCTTTATCTTACAACAAATCTGTTTATTCCAAACGAAAGATGATTAAATTTCCTATAAATTTACTTAACCCAGAGCCTCAAAATGTTTCTTATAAACCATGAAATTTTTACTTTAATGTCTAAAAAATTCGTTCTCGATGATTTTTGTTAAAACTTTCAATGTATTTTTGAAATGATTAATGAATCAAGGAGTCACCCAATTACAGAAAAAGTTGCGCATTTATTGAGCTTCAAGACGATATGGATTTTTTTTTTTTAATATTACCCTACCCCGAACAGAAGGGTGTTGTGATGTATGCAAGAAATATAAAAATATATTTAATTTGAAAAAATTAAAAGTATCAAGAAAATGTGGCATTCCCATGCAAAAGGAGTATTCAGGTAGAAGACCACTATTGTCCTTTAGAGTTCATGAACTTGATGGCATTGTGTACCCCTTCTTCTCATAGGGGAAGATTTGAAATAACAATTAGAAGACATTCTTTCAAGATAGTTTGTTGTAGACACCGAAGCAGAACACATCAGGACTGTGCCAGTTTAAGTTATAACATAAGAGTTTATACCAATTAATTTCAGTATACTTATAAGCATATTGTTGTGATATTTTACAGTGACTTAATTTCACTTAGAGAATATATCTATTTTAAAAACAGTGTGATCTCTTGATTGTTTCTAATACTTCACTCTTAAACATATATACTTACAAGCCCTTATACAAAACCGCTCAAGCCACTACAAACTACAACAACACATCACACCAATAATAACATTACATTATTTGCTGTTTGGGATATTTATCAACCAGAATACACAAAATTAACAAGTACGTACAATTTTCAATGTATTAATTAAACAAATTATCCATCAGATAATTTTATTGCTTTTTCAATTATTTTCTCAGCGGAAATATCTTAAATATTTCCCATAATTAAATTTTCTATTGAATTTCATTTTTAAAATTTTGTATTTGTACCACTGTACCCCAATCCCTTGTGAATTTTGAATTTATGAGTGCTCTTAATAGATCGCAAATTATAATAATAATAATGATTTTTATATAATAATAATAATAATAATAATAATTATAAATAATAATGATTTTTGTTAAAATTTTCAACTGTATTTTTTCAATGAATAATAAATCAATGAGTCACCCAATTACAGAAAACGTTGCGCATTTATTGAGCTTCAAGACGATATGGTTTTCTTTTTTTTTAATATTACTCTACCCCGAACAGAGGGGTGTAAATGCAGAAAACTGGGAAGTTGCGTAACCGACTTTTCACTGATATCAAATTATTAATTTCCTCGTATGTCAATTTTTGGAGAAGAAACAAATATAAAATAACCATTTTAGTTTTGAATTATTATTAATTAACTTTGATGAAAAAACCTCCATTATGTCATTAATATAAGTTGCACAAACAATTGTAGTCTAGAAACAAAAAATTTGCCATTATTCCTTCCCACTTTCTTGTTTGAATAATGAAAATTTGTGTAGACCTAAAAATGACCTAGTCATTTTTAGGCATCTAAATAAGTATCATGGATTTAACATAAATCGTTTAATTGAAGGTTTAAAATAACATTTTGTTGATATCATTATCCTCTAATACCCAATGTTTGACAAAAGTAGCAATGTAGCAAAATGTTTATTTTCATTGTTATGAGTGAATTAAAGAGATTTCTTATTTGTGTATATAATCCGCAGTTAAGTACTCGGAGGGCGGCATTGCAGTAAGTACATCGCATAGCACGGTATTCAACGTGTTAAGAAATGATGGCAGACATCTATATCACTTCGCTCCTGCACAACATTTATTATCACTAGATAAGGAATCAAGATCACAATTTTGCGAGTGGTTTTTGACAAAGACAAGAAATGACCAGTCAATTCCTAATTTGTGCTATGGACGGATGAGGCAACACTTTCACGGCAAGGTATTTTTAATTATCACAATATTCACATTTGGTCCCAGGAGATCCACATGCAATTAGAGTATTCCACTATCATCACTTCAGTGTTAATGTTTGGTTGAGTATTTTGGAGAGATATCTTTTACATTTCATAATTTTGCCACAGCATCTTAATTCGCACAACTAATTTCAATTTCTTGAAAATGATTTACCAACATCCCTTGAAAATATTCCTCTTCGAGCAAGGGCAGAAGTAAAAAAGCAATAACGTCCTGGCTAAATGACAATTATCCGCAAAGATGGATAGGCGATAGGCCACTAACCTCGGGTACGGTGGCCGCCGAGGAGTCCCGACTTAACACTACTTAATTTTTATTGGTGGGGAAAATTAAAAACAAAGGTTTATTCTACTTCCATCTAAAGCAGGGAGCAACTAATTGGAAGAATCACAATTGCATGCGATGAATTGAGGCAGAATGCTCAAGAAATAGGAAGTGAAACCTTGTCAGTCGTAAAACAGAGCAGGTTATGTATTAGAGAAGAAGGGGGCAATCTGAAAAATTTTTGTAGCGATTTTAGGTAGGCATACATCTACCTATTATATTTTATTATTACTGTATTTTATTGTTTCTGTATTTCTTTACTTCCGTTTTATTAAATAATTGTTCAAAACTGAAATGGTTATTTTATTTTTGTTCCTTCTCCAAAAAGTGACATACGAGGAAATTAATAATTTGGTATCAGTGAAAAGTCGGTTACGCAACTTCCTAGTTTTCTACATTTACACTGTAATGTTATTGGTGTGATATGTTGCTGTAGTTTGTAGTGGCTTGAGCGGTTTTGTATAAGGGCTTATAAGTATATATGTTTAAGAGTGAAGTATTAGAAATAATCAAGAGATCACACTGTTTTTAAAATAGATATATTCTCTAAGTGAAATTAAGTCACTTTAAAATATCACAACAATATGCTTATAAGTATACTGAAATTAATTGGTATAAACTCTTATGCTATAACTTAAACTGGCACAGTCCTGATGTGTTCTGCTTCGGTGGCTTCAACAAACTATCTTGAAAGAATGTCTTCTAATTGTTATTTCAAATCTTGCCCTGTGAGAAGAAGGGGTACACAATGCCATCAAGTTCATGAACTCTAAAGGACAATAGTGGTCTTCTACCTGAATATTCCTTTTGCATGAGAATGTCACATTTTCTTGATATTTTTGATTTTTTCAAATTAAATATATTTTAATATTTCTTGCATCCATCACATTATCCCCCCTTCTGGAGAAATTTTTCGGCACGAAAAATTTGGGAGGTAATCTAGAGTTGTAGAGGCTTGAAGGTTATCCTCTGGTATGGCGAGAGGCGTATGTGCAACCTCTGCAAGGTAGTCGTGTATGGTAGACTACAGTCATATTCTTCTGGAGCAAACGCCCTTGAGTGTGTGAGCGTTGCTCTGGTGATGGATCGTCTTCTTCTCGAGTGAACGCTGCTTGAGTGGGTGAGCGTTACTCTGGTGGTAGGCTGATTGGCAAACACTGCTTGGCGAGTGTTGCTGATAAAGAAGTAACTGGCAAGGACAGGCAATGCGATCAATGTTGCCTTCCGGGTGATGGTGCCTGTAGGAATGCATGTAAATTCTTGAAGTGACTCTATATGCATATATGTGTTTTTGTTAATATGACTCTATATAAAAGAAAATGCATATGTTTTTCTTGAAGTGATTCTATATAAACGAAAAAATTCTTAAATAATTCAAAAACAATTTAACATATAGATACATTATAGAAAAATTCTTAGTAATAAATAAATAATAAATGTATAGGAATAAAATTTAAATGAATAAGTATAATTAAACTAGACTTAATATTTCATAAATTTTTAAAATTGTATACATATATAGCACCACGAAAATCTATTTATTAGTGTGGTGATAACCGATACAAAAAAAAATGAAGGAAGGGTATTGAATAAGGTTTTTTAAAACACAAGAGAGCTAATTACTAAGATAAAGTGTTATGATTTTAGTTAAGGATTTAATGTTTCGTTTTTATGTGATTAAGTGTGTTTTCAATTTCCATTTGGAAATGTTGTGTTATTGATCCATTTCCATTTGGAAATATTGTGTTGTTAGTCAATTTCCCTTTGGAAATGCTGTGGTGTTAGTTTATTTCCTTTGGAAATGTCGTGCAGTTATTATATTTCCATTTGGAAATTTTGTGCAGTTTGTGGGTTTTTCATTTGGAATAAGTCCAGTTGGCGTCCATTTCTTGTCCATCTTGAAATAATATTGTATGTCTAATTTATTAATTGCTGCATGTGCAGGCATATTTGTGTATATTTTTGTTATTTCCCTTCGGAAATACGTGCAGTTAGTTGGTGTTCATCGTGTAGAATAAAAATTGTTAACCTAATTTTACATTGTACAAAAAAAATAACTGTTGCATTTGCAAGCAGATATATAATTTTCAGTTTGTGTAGTCTTATTTACTATTAGATCGTAGGTTATAATTGTGATAGTGTGTGGTTGTGGAATATTAGTGTACGTAGCGAATTCATCTATTCATTATTAGTTTTAAATGTTTGTTTGATTTAGTTAAGATTAGTTTTATGTGTATTTATTTTTGCGAGCAGGATGCGCAAGGATGTGCGATAGCAGGATTATGAGGAATCCGAAGTTGAATAGCTATTCCTTTCGTAGAACGTTTGTATCTGCAACTAATTCATAAATGATATTCATATACAATATTAATTTACATATAAATACATGATAAAATTCTTATAACTAACATGCAATTACATTCATACGCATGCAATTACATTCATGCAGATGCAATGGTGTAGATGATGAAGATGTTCGGATTTGCAAAGGAGTGGTTATATAAAAAAAAAAAATTCTTACAGCTAACATAAAAACATTGTTGGACACTCAATTTTGTATAAAATTCTTATAACTAAGATATATTTTACTAATTAGGTATTGAAATAACTAAGTTTGTGGGGTATGCACATATATTTGTGCCGTTTTATGTCCATGAGCTCTTCAGCTATGGTGCGTTTTCTAAATACCTTCAACATAAATTATCAATATAAGAAAACAATTAAATATTATAAAAATATAACATTAAAATACAAATGACAGACAAGTACAAGTATAATTCAAATTATTCAATTTCCTTTTAAGGCGGACTGAAAAAAAAATAATTAGTCAAGTACATCTATACTAACATACAAAAATATTAAACAAATTCGAATATCGACAAATATAGGCACGTGCTTTTCACAATTAAATCTGAAAAAAAAAAGGAGAAATATCAATTATTAATTAAAACTATATCATGTCCAAAAAAAAAATTAATTTTTCGATTAGAAGAGATTTCTATGTCAGGAATGGATTCCGCAACAAAATAATGCGTCTATTATTAAAAACCAATTAAATTAATCACAAAATATACTTTATATATCTTTGCTCTAGACCAGTGATGGTGAACCTTTTGAGCTCGGTGTGTCAAAATTTTGAAAAATAGAAACATAATTCTCGTGGCGTGTCACTCATCAAGTTAATTATTTGTTTAATGCCATTTAAAATACAAAAGCCAAAATTATGAAACCAATAGTTTACATTTGGAGACTTGTCTTACATACTTCATTGACACTTAACATACAAAATCAAGTAATATATATATAAAATATAATTGAACAAAAACAGAAAAACAATACAAATTTATACAATTAGAAAATAAATATGTATGAAAAATTAGTGACTTTTTTGGTGTGGTGGTTGGTTCCGCAGAGCTGGAAAGCATCAGAGACATTTTCCGTGGTAGCCTGCTTCATTTTGTGGTCATCGACCGGTTTCGGGCGTTCGCCCATCTTCAGGATGCGTTTTTCAGACAGTGCGACAACACAGACTTGTACAGAGCAAACTTGAGTGTGAAAACTAAGTTTGCTCTGTGCATGTCGGTGTTGTCACACTGTCTGAAAAACGCATCCTGAAGATGGGCGAACGCCCGAAACCGGTCGATGACTACAAAATGAGCAGGCTACCGCGGAAAATGTCTGTGATTACTTTTTTGGTGCTGAAGTTTGTCTGCTAAATCTTCTATTTCGGGTTTATACTTGGTACATTTCAAGGCCAAGCCAGCGCCACTGACTTCATCTGTTAACCGATTCCGTTTGTTTGTCTTAATATTATTTAATGCTGAGAACAATATCTCACAAAAATATGTGGATGAAAAAATTGTTAGCAAAACAACTAAAGGAGATTTCGAGGAGCGGTCAATAAAATGTACACTTTTTTTAAATTTTTTTCCAACGTTTCGACAAATTTATTGTGTTTTTCAGGGATAAAATTAAAAAAAATGTTAATCGGTATTTATAATTTCCATGAAACAAACCAAACACAAAATATGTAGTAAACAGAGAGAGTTGCTAACTATATGAGCTACATTATCAGAAAAAAAAGATTTTTTTGAATTATGAAATTTTTTATCTTTGAAGATGCGTGTCACCAAAAATGAGCTCGCGTGTCAGCACTGACACGCGTGTCATAGGTTCGCCATCACTGCTCTAGACTAACTAACTAATTGATTTCATGCATTTTTTTATTTTATTTAATTATTAATTTTTTTTTTTTTTTATGGTTAATATATAAATGTGGTGTAGTTTGTAGAATTTGAGAATAGTTTGAAAAGTGTGTCATGTAGAGTGAGAATGATTTCTAATGTTTTACGTCGGTCGCGAAGTACCATAGGACGTTTATTTTGGGATTCTGGAATTTTCCTTATACATGCCTTTTTAATTTTACTGAGGTGTACTACCTTTTAACCGTCTTCCATACGTAAGCGTACAGTATGGTTGGGGTATAATTTGTCCATTTTGTAAGGTCAGAAAATTTACGACCAAATTTGCCCTGAGGTTTGATAATTTTGAGGTGAACATTGTCGTTAACTAGATAAATTGATGTTTAGATACATTCCGATTATAATATTTGGCTCTAGTAACTTTTGCCTTTTCATTATTTTCCTTCGCTGAAGCGCGCACATCTTTAATTTTATTGTACAATGTCCTTGTGTGGATACTAAAATTATCGAGGTCACGGGATAGGAAGTTTGCTAGCCAAGGAAATTTGAACTTACTCCCAAATATGAGTGTATGAGGAGAATAGCCTGTCGGGTATTTGTACTTGAATTTGTGCAGCTTTTATAAGTGGTAGATATCTGTGCCACTGGTTTTGTGAGTAGTAGGAGATACTACGAGCTATCGTCTTATGGATACGTTCCAATTTGCCATTAGAAGCAGGGTGAAAGGGAGTTGTGTTAATTTTTCGGATTTTCAATAGGGTGCAGATCTGAAGTATTATGGTAGAAGTGAAATTGGTACCTAAATCTGATAGTAGGTACTTGGGGGTGCCATAACGGGTAAAAATTTCATTTACAATTATCCGCGCAATATTCTCAGCCTTTTGATTTGTCATGAGAAACATATCGAGAAAGCGAGAATACTGGCAGATAATGGTAAGGATGTATTTGTATTCATCACCTGTGTCTGGATTAGTGTAAACTTCCTTGGGACCAACTACATCTATAGATAATGCCTGAAATACGTTCGTTGGCTCTTGAAAATCACCCAAGGGAGGTTTTTGAGGAATATGCGACTTACTAGCAGCGCAACTATGACATGTTTCTACATAGTTTTGCACATCAGCAAAAATATTTGGCCCAGTAAAGAACATTTTTATTCTGTTATATGTCTTGTGAATACCATAGTGTCCCGAGAGAGGATTGTCATGAAATAATCTCATGATGGTGTCACGCATAGAGTTAGGCACTAGCGTGCAATTATGAACTATTAAACCCTGTTGGTCTAAGGAATAGTGGGGTGTTTGAAGTAACTTCTGACATTCAGCGTCATTACTTTGAAGTTCTAGCACATCCAGGAGATCATCGTTGGATAGTATTTGTCGGTTTCGGCTTGAATGCAGCCTATATATCGACTAAGTGCGTCCGCATGTGCAATATTCTTGCCGGAACGATGCTCTTTATAAAAATCAAATTCTGCCAGTTTCTTGCTCCAACGGAAGAGCTTATTGTGGCTATCTATGAAGTTTTTGAGCCATTGGAGGGCTGCGTGGTCTGTAACTACCTTAAATCTGTAGCCATACAAGATATATCTATAGGTTTTACACCCAAAGACGATGGCTAACAATTCACGTTCGGTAGTACAGTATTTGGATTCTGCTTCATTAAGCACACGTGAAGCAAACGCTCTGGGCCTTTCATCGCCATTAATATTTTGGCTTAGAATTGCGGAAATACCTATATTACTTGCATCCGTAGTAAGGATGAATTCATGGTCGTAATTTGGATAGGCTAGGACAGGTGGAGATATTAAGGAGGATTTGAGAGCTTGAAAAGCGTCTTGACGCTCTTGTGTCCACTGAAAATTTACACCTTTCTTTGTAAAGTCTGTGAGTGGCTTAGCAAGCTCAGAAAATTTGGGGATAAATTTCCTATAGAAAACTATGAAACCCAAAAATGCTCTGACGTCTTTTAATTTACGAGGTACTAGGTAGTTCTCAACCGATTTTAATTTTTCTTCGTCGGGCCTTATTCCGTTAGAACTATTACATAGCCCAGATATTTACAGCTGTCTTTAAAAAATTGACATTTACCCAAGTCTATACATAAGTTACCGGTCTGGGGACGCTTCATTACTTTTAATAATGCGTGAAGGTGTTCGTCGAAAGTTTTCCCATGGAATACGAGTATGTCGTCTATGAAGGTGTGGCACATGTCACCAATATATCCGGACATAATTTTGTCCATTAAACGCTGATAAGCGCTTGAAGCGTTCTTTAAACCGAAGGGAAGAACCTTGAATTGATAGGTTCCGAAATTAGTGACGAAGGAAGTCTTTTCTTTAGATGCTTCGTCAAGGAGGATGCTGTGCTAGGCCCCGCTGATGTCTAAGGTGGCATAGAAACGGGTGGAATTGAGTGTGGATAGAATATGCTATATCCGGCAGCGTAGTAAATTTCGGAAGTGGTGATGGAATTTAGTTTGCGAAGATCAACCACATACCTGTATTTTTTTCGGAGTTGTGTAATGTCTGTAACATCAACTTTTGCGTGGTAAACGTGTTTTTTCTTAATGAGTATGACGGGGTGAGCCCAGTTGGATTTACTTTCGTCTATTATACCTCTATCAAGATTGTCTTGTATGAGGACGGCCTTGAGGATGGGAGCCTCGGAGTGGGCTAAGATAGCTGGGTGACGAAGGATAATATTAAGATAATTAATAAGGGTAAGTAATTTAATAAGATATAGGGGCGGCTGGACACAGGGGCATGATTTTTTGTGTCAATGTGGTAAGTGACTCCAGAAAATTTTGTTTGGAAATTGTGATCGTGTGTGAAAGCGCCATAAAAAGGAGAGAGGGCATGTAGAACTTGTTATTGTTGTTCGGAAGGGAGATGCGTTAATTTGTTGAGAAGTTCTTGTTGAAATAGAGCGATTTCGTTAGTGTTAGTTTGAGTATGACGAGGTTTGTTTCCTTAGTGATTGTACTGCGTGTAGTGTATGGTGTGAGTCTGTAATTCTGTTTCAAAATCGTATTCGATATGTGCGATTGGAAAGTGTTTTTGAATAGTAATTTGTGATCGTCTTTTGAATAGTAATGTGATTTGTAATAGTTTGTGTCTACAACAAACTATCTTGAAAGAATGTCTTCTAATTGTTATTTCAATCTTCCCCTATGAGAAGAAGGGGTACACAATGCCATCAAGTTCATGAACTCTAAAGGACAATAGTGGTCTTCTACCTGAATATTCTTTTTGCAAGGGAATGTCACATTTTCTTGATACTTTTGATTTTTTCAAATTAAATATATTTTTATATTTCTTGCATACATCACAACACCCTTCTATTCGGGGTAGGGTAATATTTAAAAAAAAATTCCATATCGTCTTGAAGCTCAATAAATGCGCAACTTTTTCTGTAATTGGGTGACTCCTTGATTCATTAATCATTTCAAAAATACATTGAAAGTTTTAACAAAAAATCATCAGAAACGAATTTTTT
Organism: Triatoma infestans; assembly: GCA_011037195.1. NCBI lineage: Eukaryota > Metazoa > Arthropoda > Insecta > Hemiptera > Reduviidae > Triatoma > Triatoma infestans. Next base: position 58,604 of record JAAEAF010002232.1, read on the forward strand.
AGACATTAAAGTAAAAATTTCATGGTATATAAGAAACGTTTTGAGGCTCTGGGTTAAGCAAATTTATAGGAAATTTAATCCGCTTTCATTTGGAATAAACCGATTTGTTGTAGGATAAAGGATAGAAAAGTTACAACCGTTTTTATGGCGAAAAACGCGAATATCGGTGGAAAAGTTAAAAATGCAAATGTCTTGGACAATTTTGAGAATCGGGCCAAAGTGAGTAGAATATTTTATGTTGCATTTGAGATGCTGAACCTGCCGAAGTTTCGACCTCTGCTCCGTGTACACCCTGTATGTACAGCCGGTAGGGCACAAGTACCTACTACCCAAAGCAGTTAGTATAGTAGTAGGCAGATTAAATTCTAGTCAAGAAGGTAGCATCAATTACATTGAACAAATACGTATAAGATCTGGAATTAGCATTCGTCGTACCATGCTTCTTTTTTTTTTTTTTTTTTTTGGTTACTGACCGGTTTTTGGATTCTCATCTATTCAGAATAAGACTTCTCATCAATTCGTTTAGAGAATTGTGATTTCAACTTTATGTTTTTTTTTTGTCACGCACCACACTTGTGGATTGTATGCGGGAGGGTATAAGGTTATAATAGTGATTATGTATGTGTTTAATAACAAAAATGAAATGTTTAGAAATTTAATAATGGTGAATAATAAATATCGTGTTTTGAAGAATATTTAAAATTAAATTTTAAAATAGCGTTAGAAAAGTTCTGTGTGTTGTCAAGTTATTTTTAATATTAGGAGTGCATTATACAAATAAGAATATATTACAAAGTTTTAAGAAAAGGAGTGTATAGTGTTAAAAGAGAGTAAACAATAAATAAATAAATACTGACATGTATGTAGGAAAATATGTAGGTAAGGTATGTAGGTAAGGTAGGTAAATATGTAGGTAGAAAATGGTAACTTTAAGATGGAAATATTAAAACAAATAATTTGAACAAAGAAAAAAATGTATTGCCTTTTTATTTATCATGCTTATTTATTGTTAAATGATATTAATATTACGTTGAGGGAAATACCGTTGTAATAATCTATGACTTTATATTTAAACGTGGTGAAAGAAAATTGAATGGCATAAACTAGACCAATTTCCTTGCCAGGGTTATTTTTACTAACCAGGATAAGATACAATAATTCTTACAATATTAAAATTACGAAATTAGTCAAAATAAATGAATAAATACAATAAATATATAAAATAATTTATTGTTTTTACTTACACAAAAAATAAATAAATAACTAAATCAGTATTATATTACCAAACCAGTTTGTTAGTATAAATTTTTAGTGGCTTTCAGTATTTAAAATTGGATCAAATATAATTACGTAATCAAAGTTGTGTAATTTTAAATTGAACAGGTGGTCCGGAATGGGACAATATTTTTTACTTAAGCATTTGTGTAGACTATAAAATTTAATTCTTTTAAATATTTGCTATTAATTTATTTGTTTATATTTAAAAAAAAAAATTAAGATGGAAAATTAATTATAACTAATTCTTTTTTTAAAAAAAGGGTTATAACACAATAATAATGACAAGAAGAAAGTATAATTGTAAGAAAATGGGTCATTGCCAAGCATAGTTTCCTTTCGTACTGGCCCTCCGCCCAAGGGCATTGACCCTCACCAGTGTGGGCCACTTAGATTGTCTTGTCAATATATATCTTTCGCCTAAATTTTACGTAATCTTTTTGTTTACTATGTAATACATTTATTTATGTATTTATTCATAGACTAAAGTAGATAGATATTTTTATTTAAAAATAATATTGCGATCGTGTTTGAAACTTCAGTTATCATTGGAAATACATGTTTTCAGGACCACTGAATATGAAAAAAAATAGTTCTAAGCGAATGGGCTTTATGTGAGTGAGTGTTTGTGTCTGATAGAGAGAGTGTTTTGTATGTATATACGTATGTATGTGAACGAAATATCTCAAAAACAAAAACAAAAAAAAATCGAAAGAAACTTTTTACTCGACATTTCGATTAGGTACCCAAAATATCTGACACGAAGATTTCAGTTCTCAAGTCCAACTTCATTGAAGGGCATTTGTTTTTCATTTTTTTTTTTTTTCACTATTTTTCTCGAAAATGGTTTCAGCTATTTTCTACAAATTTTATAAACTAACTACACACAAACTCCTATCATTTTTATTTGGAACATATACCAAAATTAATTTTTGCTGGATTCTTGTGGAGCTGCAACTTCAATTTTATCCCTTAACTATCACTTCTGAACAAAGTATATTATTTCAATACTTATATTATATAGTGAAAACGAAAAGTGCATGAATCTCAAACTTGTTATACTTTTTAGGTACTAACTACAACCGCATCTGACAGGAAAATTTCGGGCAAAAATCCACCAACCAGATGTGTGATTTCATTGAATTTCTTCTTTTCCTATTTTTTTTTTTTTTTCAGTTTTTCGTGAATTTTTCGCAACAATCGTAACGATTTACCTGAAATTGGTGAAACTATCTAACCACATAAATATCTATTAATTTTATGTCAAACAAATTCTTGTGAAAGTTTCTGAGGGTTTCTGTGAGGAATAATAATGTTTAGTTTTCCACAAAAGTATCACGAAAATTGTATTAATTTACATTATTGCTAAAATTTTAAATTTGTAATATTTTTTTTTTCGAAGACAATTGATTTATAGATAGTTTTGCGGAACTTTTTGGCATTAAATTTGAAATTTTATGTGATGTTGGTTCAATTATTATTATTATTATTGGCGCTCTCTTCTGAACTACACTATATAAAATCACCTTGTTTATATCTGACTTAGGTTATGTATTTTTTCCACTTATCTCTTCATTTAATGTTAGGGATAAATGAGTAAAATTTGATGGACTAATGAAAATTTGTCATTCTATACATAGTTGTATTAACAGCAGTAGCCCGCAAAGAGTATCTGTTGCGTGCAGTTACTTGGGGAGTAGAGACCCCCACGGGTTACCACAGCTCAGTATTTCGTCAGAACAATACACAATACACTTAAACTATCCACACTGTACATTTTACAGACAAGGATCTCCGTCCTTGTCTCAAGGGAAAAGGAAGGGATTAGCTCAGTGGTAGCGCGCTAGAATAGCACTCGGAGATCCCGGGTTCGCAACTATCATGCTGCTCTTAGATTTTCTCTACCTAGAAGTCTTTACGGCTCACTGTCTGGTAAAGCGGCATCGTCTCTAGCTAGAGAACACTGCTCGGAGGCCGGCAGTGCACTGAGAAGGCTCCGGAGGGGGGCACAATAGATCTTTCAGATTGCAGTGTTATAATCCCCTGTAACAATGTTATAATCCCCTGTAACAATGTTATAATCCCCTGTAACAATGTTATAATCCCCTGTAACAATGATATAATCCCCTGTAACAATGTTAAAATCCCCTGTAACAATGTTAAAATCCCCTGTAACAATGTTAAAATCCCCTGTAACAATGTTAAAATCCCCTGTAACAATGTTAAATCCCCTGTAACAATGTTAAAATCCCCTGTAACAATGTTAAAATCCCCTGTAACATGTTAAAATCCCCTGTAGCAATCTAAAAACAGCAGTAAGAGGAAGTCGTGTGATTATTTCCACCAGTTTTTATTTAATTTTCTCGTAACTAGATTGGGCAATTATTTGTTGTGGTGGTGGTTGGTTGGAGTGTATAAACTGAATTTGCTCTGTGCAAGTCTGTGTTATCACACTGTCTGACAAACGCATCCTGAAGATGGGCGAACGCCCGAAACCGGCCGATGACCACAAAATGAAGCAGGCTATCACGGAAAATGTCTCTGATCTTGGGCGAAACTTTTTCCGGAAAAATTTAACTAGAGGTGAGTCTAGAATATCTATGAGTTAGAATAACTTTAAATTTCTTTTCACAAATATTGCCTACGAATATTAATAGGTGGCGTTAATATATAGGGTGGTCAAATTCAGATATACTTCATGCCCTAAAAAATCTATATAGTCAGTTTTAAAATAAATACGTAAATACATATAAATGTACAATCTCGAATCGGCCAGCTATTTCCTCTCATAGTAATATGACGTATTAAATGTCTTCTATGTTAGTCAAGTACTGGACAGTCGAAGATTAAGTGTTCCCATGATTTGATCCATACTATTGTCACACGTGTAGCTATTATCGTTCATTATATAAAATCTAAGTTATAATGTCTAATCTACCATAACCTGTCATTATTATCTGTACCTGCTTGTACTTATTTTAAAGTAATGCAGTCTTTTCCTGTCTCTCATTGTCGGTATGCACTTTTGGGTTTCCCAGTCTTTTGTTGTAATTCTCCACTCTTCTTCTCATCTCTCAACAGTTTTTGTTTTCAGTTTTCTCTTCAGATAAGTCTTTGGTGTTTTGCAGTAATCAACCTGTAGTTCTTGTTTTCTTGTTGCTTCTTCAGCCAGTTTATTTCTTAAAATTCTGGGGTTTATTCTATCCAATTTTGATTATGTAGTTGGTTGCTATTACTGCCTGTTTTATCTGTTCGCGGCCAATACAATGTTCACTTCTGACAAATGTCTCTTAGTCTATCATTATTATCATCATCCTGTCGGCCCTAAATAATTGCTGTACGTCTTATTAGTTAATTCCGCTCTCCACTTGTTGCTTCTATGTAAGATGTAGGGCTTGATTGTTACAACAACTTCGAACCTAATCTGTATTGAAAAGCTTCTAATAAATCCGAAAATGCGTAGCATCCTCCGTCCAATGAAGTTCAAATTTGTATTCGTCCTCATCTCTACTATCAACGTCTATGTCAAATCCTCGGATCATCCATTTTGAACTACCAATTGCATGTTCGTACTTTTCTTCATTGTCTTTCCCAATTTTAGATATTTTATATACGAAATGCAGCGTTTTCTGAATTTTTATTAAAATTGAATGACTGTTAGCCATGATAATCGGTGCCTCATAAGAAATTGTCTTGAATCACCGTTGTACCCTAATCATTTTATTTGGATTAATTTTTTTTTTCTTCAAAGTATTTTCCCATGCGGAAGTTGCATATAAAACAATAGGTTCAATGGCTACAATGTAAATTGTTCTGAGAGGTGCACAACCATACCCCAGTAAAACTTGGCTGATCTATTAATAATCTATTAATAAATCTGATGACTCATTTGGCACACTTTACATTATATATGTTTTACAAAACTATATCTAAAGTCAAATGTCACTCCTATATATATTTCACTTCCTTGACCGGTTCTATTTATTTCTTCATCACAATAAAAATTCATTATTTTTCTATTTAACCTTTCCTTTAAAAAAAAAAAAGAAGTGCTTTTGATTTTTTTTTTAAGGATTTTAGAGATTTATTTTAAGGTTTTAGGGTTCGGCTTAACTGTTTGCTTCCAATTTTAATCTAATCTGGTTCTGGAGACACTTTAAGCAGTAAATCATCCACAAATGAAATGCCTGTTTACACAAAAGATCACAAAAAAAAAAGAATTCTAGGAACCTCAAACTTGATATTTCATCAACCGGTTTTCTTCCAAATCCATCAACCGAAGGGGCGTCTTTACTTTTATAATTTTTTTGGGTAATTTTTAATTTCCTGAGTTAGGTACATAAAATTAAGACTAAGCTGTAAGCGTAATTAAGGTACAAAATTGAAGAAATTATTTTACAAAATGATACTGTATTTGTAAAAATATATTTTGAAAAATCTTAATAATAATTATTCATCCATAATTTGATAACTGAAGTTAATCCATACAAGTTTCCTATTGAATAATGTAAAAAAATTATATGTTTTTTATTTGTTACTATGATGAGTTTATCGATATTATAGCTCATTGTTTTAAATGCCAAAAGTTTAATCATGAATCAGAGCATCAGAGACATTTTCCGTGGTAGCCTGCTTCATTTTGTGGTCATCGACCGGTTTCGGGCGTTCGCCCATCTTCAGGATGCGTTTGTCAGATAGTGTATAACACAGACGAGCACAGAGCAAATTCAATTTATACACTGACTGGTCTTTTCAATTGTATTTTAAAACTAAACTCTTAAATTAGGTCAAAGGGAGGTATGGTCAGCTGGGTGGGAAAGGAACACGTGTTTGAGTTGTTAAAGGGCCAAATTTTCATTAAAATGCAAACAACCCTAATTTTTAAACTCTGTTGTTGGAGGGAGATTCACTAGACAATCAAATAATTAGAATAACTTTAAAATTAAATTAAATAACGATTTCAAGCTAACACAATTTAAAATTAAGTTGAAAACAACAATTTGTTGGCTTATCAACCAATTCAAGGTAAAAAAACAAAAAACAAAAAAGTAATTTTGTAATTGTTTTTTAATAATTAAGTTCGAGGTTTCGACAAACTTTGTTTGCTTTCTTCAGGAACAATATAAAAATAAAGAGAAGAGTTATTGTTGACACAAAACACAAACAAAAAACAAAATACATAGTTGTGATTACTTTGGGCCTGCTAAGTCTATAATGAAAGGGTGTAACTCTTAAACTAGGATTACAACATATACCCTTTCGTTACAGACTTAGCAGTCCCACAGTAATTACAACTATGTATTTTGTTTTTTGTTTGTGTTTTGTGCTATATTTTTCTCTTTATTTTTGTATTGTTCCTGAAGAATTGCCTTCTTCAGGAACAATACAAAGTTTGCCACAAAGTTTGTCGAAACGTCGAACTTGTTAATTATTAAAAAACAATTACAAAATTACTTTTTTGTTTTTACCTTGAATTGGTCGATAAGCCAACAAATTCTTGTTTTCATCTTACAACTAACGGCCAACAAAGAAAATCATCTGATAATTAAAATTAAGTGATTGAAATAATAAACATTAAATACACATAAGCATATTAAGCAGATTTTATAATATTTGTAACCGGTATTTGAGGCCGGCAGTGCACCGAGAAGGCTCCATTAACTATGATTAGATGAGACACAGATAGCAAAAATATAACAATTTTTTTTTTTTTTTGTGAAAGGATGCAAATCATACTGCTACGAATTAAGGGTCCTTATTCAATTTATTTGATAAAAATAAGAGAAATTCATATGATGATTAATAACAGTAACGATTATTATTAATTTACTATACGCAATGGAAGCACGATCGTGCCAGGTTATCATTTTTTATTCTCTCTCTCTCTCTTTTATTTAGACATTCACAACTATATAACAAGGATAATAAGTAAATGTGTTACAAAAATGGTTACAGGGTATGAAAGACTTGTTAGCTGATGCCACCCAATGAAGGTATTCCCTATAGTGTTTTATTAATCATTGGTATTAATCAGAGGAAAGGGCGTCGCCGGATACATAGAACAAAAAAGTACAAAATCGGCGGACGCTCAAACTAGATATCCGCTTAGATACTAACACAGCTTCTGACAAGATTTTGGTCCAAATTCATCAGCTGGATGAATGTGCGACTTCATTGAATAGATTTTTCAGTACTTCGCGATTTTCTCAAAAACACTTCAAAATGATTTTCTTTAAACTTCGTATACTAACAAAATTTATTTTCCAAGGAAAATTTGGGGAGGGGGATGCTGGGGGACCAGTAATGACAAGCTTTTCTCTAATATCCCCACTTAAGTGTTATCTAAGGTTTACTATCTAAATAAATACTATGGTATATTGGAAGCAATGCTAGAATTCCAAATTTGAAGAAAATCGGTGAACAGAATGTGCGAATTTAACAGAATAGATTTTTGGGTTTGTCTAGAAAATGCCTACAACAACTTTCTTCAAATCTGCAAAGCTAAGTGCACAGATGTAACGTATCACTTTTATTTGAAATGCTTTACCACATTTTTTAATTTATGATTTGGAAAATTGTTATGTGGGTTTAGAGGAATCTGTGAAGTTAAATTTCAGTATTATTGTAATGGCACTGGCTTTTTTGGACGAAAAAATGTAATCATTTCAACTAATATCTGTCTTGCATTACGAACAAAATCTATTTATTTTATATACTTTAGAAAGATATTATACCTATTTTAATTTTATTTTAAACAATAGCTACTAAACATTGTAGATTATACATACATATATATACAAATGGTCAGCCTACTTTTTTTTTATTTAGTAGTACTGGGTCACGGTGGGGGACTCACTTTCATCGGCCGGTTACATCAGACCCGCTGAGGTCACTGTTACAACCACGACTGGGACATGTTTATGGAGAATGGTTGCATATTTTTAACAGTTTTAGTGATAGTCGTGTCTTTAAACTATACCCACCAGCTACAATTACTAAAACTATGAATCAAAATTTTCTATTTCTTCAAGAAGTGTATTTGATTGTCTGTTTATTAGGGAAATATTATTTCCTGTGTAATATTTGTCTGAGATATATCTCTTTTTTTTTTTATGTTTATTTCATTTTATTTTATTTTTTTTATATTTCGTATAGTGTGTGAACACATAGTCCTACTGAGTGCACGAAATGTGTTATATCGTAATATTTGTCATAAAAGGCAATGGTTTCTCTTTAATGTGGTCATGTTATTTTCAGTTCTTAAACTTTCTGAATTCCGCAGCTGTTGTCATATTAGGAACTCCTAAATCTCCTATTTGTAAACATGTACGTTATTTGATAAAAAAAAAAAAAACAACTTTCTCCATTAGCTGTACAATTCTCGCTGATTTCAAAATATGGATTTGGTCTCAAACTGAAGGCTTGGATTTCATACTATAACGCTCTCATATGTTTTCTGCTTCGAACTAACAGAATACGAATCCGATAGGTGGCTCAATTTACTTTTAATCTAGTATTTTAGCAGGACGAAGTTTCACTTTAGAGGAAAGCTTAATGTTGTTGCAGCTGCTGCTAGAACCTGAACTCCTAATAAAAAATCTGTTACTTGGCAAAAATATTTCAAATAAAAGTGATAAGTACTTAATGGTATTTAGATTACCATAAATTCAATCAAAATCGTTGCAGCCATTATCAACATTTTTTTTTTTTTAATTATTGTATACGTATCAACATTTGATGTTATAAGCGCTCGAAACCTCTCGAATACACTGCCCAGTCTCAGGATATCGTTTTCCCGTTAAAGACGACAACATCTTTACCCATCACCGGACAGTAAACTATAGATGGAGAATATTGTGAAAAAATGAAAAAAAAAAGAGGAATCATTCGTTAAAATCGCACTGCTGTGCGAAAATCTTCATGACGATGAAGTTATGTTGGTACTTAACCGGAATATTAAGTTTTTTAACATCCACTGTGATTTTTGTTTTTGAAATATTCACAAAAACACACACACACTCTCACAACATTAATCGCTGAACATTTTTTTTTTCTTCAACAATTGATTGTGGCAATTATTCCATTAAAATCTATGGCTAAAGTAGTACATTTAATCTCTAGAGATTAAAAAAAAAAAACAACGCAGTATTGCCAACTTTCGATTAAATAAATTTTAAGATTTGGATGAAATTGTTAAAATATATAATAAGTTGAAGTTCTTATAAATAATAAAAGTAGAAGTACTAAAATGAAATCATTTATTTTAATATTTTAAAATCAATTTAACAATAAGTATCGGAAAACATAATATAATTTTGATGAACTTTAACCTAATGTTCTACAATTTTTCTACTTCAAAAATTCAAAACGATGACTTCATGAAATTTTCGTAAATTGTGGAATATTTTACCAAATATCAACCTTAAAAGGAAAAACTATTGTATGAGGATTAATATTCTAATAAAGTCATCTAAAAGGGAGACACTTCTGGAAGATACATCGTTGCCCAACATATAAGATCTTTCAGTTTTAGGATATCATACGGAAACAGCTTTAAGCCAAATTTTTAGCTTAAGAAAGAAAATTATATCTCAGTCGTGATCTCTCTTTCAACATCAAGAATTCATTAAAGGGATTTCTTTAATTGGGATATATGGTTGAACTTCAGCCTGAAGAATATAAAAACATCATGAATTTTTTCTTATTCCCACATCATGTCATCACAACTAGAAGCCACACAACTAATCTTACAGTCGTGTTTGATGGTTTCTCCAAAAACGAATCAGGATACTCCCCTTTGTGACACATTTTCTTCATGTTTATGACATTAACTCATTTTGATTTGTTATTCGTTTTCGTCAATATGAATATGGATTAAAAAGTGATATAAAGAAAATATATCGTCAGGTTTTGAAACATAAATCATGAACTAAATTTTTCAATTAATAACTTTCTCAGAATCAGAAGATTGAAATTTACAAGTTAATCATATTGGTGTAACGGAATTAAATTTGCATCATTTGTATTAATTAGAGCGCTGTGGATAACTTGCACAAAGTGAAAGAGTCCAATTTCCGCTAGCCGCAATAGCAACTCTCCTAAATTCTTATGTCATTGATCTTTTGACTATAGTCGTGTCTTTACAGATACGGTTGCATGTATAAACTTCTTACAAAGAAAGATCTTTGATGAAACAACTTCATCAATGACAGACAAACAATTATCTTTGATGAACTATCTACATGAATTAAATTATGCTAAAGTGTAAGAATTATCAATCGAAATATAAACCTTTACATCCCAAATGCACAGCTTGCTTAAGTGCATAAGTGCATTAAAAAAAGGTTAAGGTGCTTCTTATTTAACATTAATTAGATTGATTTTTTGTTTCGTTAGCAAAATTATACTATTTTGATTAACTTAAAACTTATGATTTAGAGTTCAGTTTATTAAAAAATATTTTCTTAACTTTTACTTCTAGAAGGTTAGATTAAGCCATACCAACAAAACTTAATATACTATCATTTCACAATAAACAACATTCACAGGAAAAACACGTACTTACAATTAGAAAGATTTTTTTAAATTCTGATTTAAAAAAAAAATATATTTATGTATTCCAAAAGAAAAAAAACAACTAAACTATTCAACCATAAGTTTGGTGTGGATGCCATTTCAGGACACAAGGAGTATTCAACATTTTTAATTCATAGTTAGATTTATAAGCAATTAATCAATACTTTTTGTCTTTTTTTTTTTTAGATTAACATTTTTTTTTTTTTTGTAGCCAGTGATCCCTGGAAAGGATTACCTTTTTATTTTAAGCAATTCTATGCTTGTTCAAATACAAGCTGAAGCAGCGCTAATGCTATTCTCTTCAGAGAAGTATATGCATGTTCAAACAAGTTCAAGCATCATCCTGTACAAATTCTGCTTAATTTTTCAATAATAGTGTAAATATTTTTAGCTTTAAGACATAAACAATATAAATATGCTACGCACTGTAAATTTTTTAGCAAAGGAAAAAATCGACATGTGAAATTTTCTATTAATTGAGTATTTAACATCAATATTATTTTTCTCACACTTACAGCCAAAATGGCGGCCCGGACAAATACCCGGTTTTCCTGCCACTAGAGCGGGCGCTGCAGTTAGCCTAATAGATGAATTAAAATTCCTAAATGGAGTTTTCTGATTTTACCTTCATTCTATTTGTTCGGTCGCGGCGCCTTTGAGGCTTATATTTCATTTTATTTCTCCATATTTCTATTTTATTTATTGCCCTGTTTATTACGTTTGGATTTTAATCCCCTGCTACTTTCCAACCTATAATTTTTCTGTTTCTTCCTTCATCTTCCGCCGCGTTCCCACGCTTCCCCGCATTTTCCCTCTCTCTCTCTATTTTGGTGGTGGGATTGCCGGCACCTTTCATCTTCGGACTGCGCGCGTTATTTCCGTTTCCCTTACCCTTCAAACCTTCTGTATTCCTCAAAAACTTAACTCAAACACTCACCGTCAGCTAAGGGTAATCTCACTTTCATTTCTTTGCACTGTTGTTTCATTCCGCTTCTTGGCGTACGCTTGCCACCGCACCTTGGGTGTCCGCCGCGCAGACACTATTCTTATAGAAGATATTAAAGAACGTGAAAAAAAAAAAATTCTGGCCTGAAATAAAGACAAAGATCTGGAAAATAATTCACCAACCCCCAAGCGTTTTTAAATAATTAATCACCTACTTATACTGATAATTAATCATAACGGACCATGGTTTTTTTCTCTGATTGATTAAAATATGGAAATGTAGTAAAAATCCTATTTTTTTTACATCATTATTAAGTGATAAAATTAAGCTAATCAAATTTAAAAGGCCAATGCAAACCTGTGTCCACATAAGAGCAGATATAACATTCAAAATTCATTTATTAATAAAAATCCATTAACAATAGTGTACAATCCACAAGGAAATATCATTTTTAAGTAAGAGAAAAAGTAAAGTAATGAATGAATGCCTGCTTTTTTAGGCGTGCTTAACGTCCCAACTACCAGATTAGGTATCGTGGTCGGGAGTGCGAAAGCACCTACTGCATAAACTATACTATTAACATTTTTTAAACGAATATAAAATTTAGCAGCTATATGTGGGACTCGAACTGGGGACCTCCCAGTTACAAGTCCATGCTCATAACCACTACACCAACACCCTATCCAACTGGGAGTGCGACATTACTGAATGTGTTCTTCAATACAATTCCAATGATTCTCTTTAAACTATTATTAGTTTATTATATTTATTTGAAAACATTTTTGGTTTCAGGAAAATTGATTTTGGTGGCATTTTGGGGGTTGGGGTGGCGGCGGTGAGTTCAGACTTTCCTCTAAACAGTAATTAAAAAGCGCTACACTGTTATTTTAACAACGTAATATAAAAGCATATTAAATTTGAAACAAATAAGTTAACGCTAAGTGCGACTTGACCGAATAGTTAAGTTTTTTAGAATTTTTGTTTAGAATTTAAATAGGCTTTATTCAAAACAATTCTAAGGAAAAAATCATTTTAAGAGATTTCTGGGACAGCTGAGGTTTTTACTTAGATTTAGTAAAGATTCCGACTTTTAAGGAAATTGATTAATTAGAATAGTGAACAACGCAGCAAGGGAAAGTTTGTGACTTGTTTTACAACCGGATGTTTTACCTTCATCGTCTACAGCTAGATGTAGAATAATTTATAAAACTTGTATGCATGATAAACTAGTAATAAATAATTGTTTAAATTAAATTTTTTAAATCAAGGAATTTGTTGAATAATAAAACAGTATCAAGTTACAAAATTCAAAGTAAAAAAAAAAATAGCTTTTAATAATGTTCTCAATTTACATTTAGGCCAGCTCATAACTGTCCATTATTTTATTAGTTAAACGAACAATTTAAAATAACTTCTGGTATAATTTTAAACAACACTCTTTTATTTCACTGCCGTTACGTAATAATAATTGTCCCAGAGATGGAAAGTAATTACTTAGTGATTTGTAATTAAAAAAAATGTACTGTTTTATATAACGTTTCGTGGAAAAAAAAGAAAAAAAATATAGCCAGTCATATTATCACTGTTTGAATGAGATTTTAACATGTCAATTCAAGGCAGGGACCAAAATTAAACAAGAACACCTGCGTAAATTAAAAAGATACTGTTTTCAGTTACTTTTACTCTTAACAATTATAGGTAAATATTTTAATAAATGGAATATTTTAGGAGATAAATATAATGTTCTTATTACACAGTACTGAATTTTATAGAGTAAGTTAAGCCTTTGGCCCGCATTTTCTACAGCTTTCCTCAATCAGAATTAATATGTAATGAGATCTCCTGAGTGTGAAAGAACCCGTAACATTTCCATACTACTATGGTCATTCAAATAAGTAACGAGACAAATCGCTGTAGCTCAAAAACGATTTATTAATCAATGAAAAACTTTGGCTATTTTTCAACATAGTTCCCAGCAATATTTATACAATTGTCCCATCGCATTTCTAATTTGTGTATGACTCTGGCATAAAATTCTTTGGGTTGATCTCGAAGCCACTTTTGCACTTGATTTTTAAATTCTTCGTTGGATTGAAAATGTTTCCCAATTAAAGTTTCTTTAAAGGGTCCAAACAAATGGAAGGCCGATGGTCGTGGCTGTAGAGGGGTTGTTGAAGGATCTCCCGCCCCCACTTTTTAAATGTTTCTTTGAGTGTGAAGTGGGCGTCCGTAAGTTGTCTTGGAACCCATCTTGCACAAGTTTTCCTGTACTGCAGCTTATTGTGAATAATGTTATGGACAGCTCCAACACTCGTGAGCACTTTTTCAGTTATTAGTTCAACATTAATACGCTTGTTGTCCTGAATTAACGCGTTAATGCGAGATTCGAGGGAGGAAGTTGCAACTTCAACCGATCGGGCATTTCGTTGCTCATAACAGACACTTACACGGCTACTATTTTGCTCATTTGTAAATGTTCGAAAGGTTCAAACAATTATTCCCTACACTTTCAACATTCTTTCGTGGACTTCACTACCTTTGATACCCTCTGCAAATAAAAATCTAATCACTGAGCGTAGTTTTCCGAGGTGCAATGCTCGAGAAGACTCGCCATTGTTAACTGAATCCATTTGAGGTTGTGCTAACCAAATACTCTCGAATAGCTGATGAGAAACTAAGCACAAGGATGCCACTTTGACGCACTGAAACTATTGTATTGATTAAACAAACCGTTTCTGAGCTATAGCGATTTGTCTCGTTACTTAATGAATGACCTTCGTACATCCCTCGCTGTGAGTTATGGTTTTTCGACATTCAACCAACTCTGTTGACAATACCCCTTACGTTCATTCTTCACCCTAGCTCAAACTGTTCCTTTTATTCAAGCGAGTTGGCGGAAAGAGCTGTTGGCACTTGATCGTGGCCAATGAGACCTAAGTTTATCCCTTGAAAAGCCCCAAGTACTGGACAATATGATGGGAACCTTCTATAGAGTCCTCTATTTCTTCATTTCTCGCAAGATTTTCCGCATGTTTTGTTTATCCAACTCTTGCCCTTTAGAAAGAATTTTTTTCTACCTGTACGATCAGAATATGGCTATATTAAATCTATTAGTAACAGGGAGAAAATTGAAAGTCACCTCGGGGGTTTGTGACCGCTGCAAAGAGTGATAACGTGTGTAGCGAATATAAGCTGATAGCGTAGGCTGTTGTGAGACAGCTTGAAGAACTATGTGAATGTTGTAAGACATCTTTCGGCTAGCTATTCGATTCCTCGCTGATACAATTCCTTGGGTTTGGAATCAGACAACTGTTGCACTTCAATTTCAACTTTGGTGAAGCTATTACATTTTCTACCGTGAAGAAAGTGAGCCAATTTGGCCGTGTGTTTGTAGTCAGATATAAAAGTTGTTCAATGCCATGAAGTTCTTCAATTGTTTTTAAGTCTGACGGAAGATGTGTAGCTGAACATTATCTCTTGCCGGAACAAAATTGTTTGCGATTGATCAAATCTAGATAACGCTGTGCATTTTTAAGTACAGTCTATCTAGATTAAGTAAAGGTCGGAGAATTCATGGAAAGCCCATCGAAAACAAATTCGTGATGAATTACTTCTTCATTATTTCAGAAAACCTACAACATCGACAATTTCTTAAATTGCCCTCTTGCACCAACAGCAAATACCGTTTGACCGCGATCCAGTCATTGACCACCTGTCTCAGAATTTCGCCAGTAATCTACTATTCTTCTATATAGAATAGTATACATTATGTATACTGTCATATGTATATATGACATATGTATTTTTTTTAAAGAGAAGTTGGCAATTACGTATCTATTCTCTGGCAACCTGTTGAGGTGTGTAATTCATACGGTACTATTCTACATTTCCTTTTTACCTTTATTAAAGTAGAGAAATGGCAATTAACGGTGTTTTTAAATACTGCCAGTTTTGTAGCAAGTGCACGAGTACTTATAGTCGGATTTGACAGCTTTCCGTAAATCCGTAAAAACGTCACATGATGGCCTGTCTTTCTTTCTAAGGTCGTGTCACCACTATATTAAATTTTTGAAATCAATGCCGGACAGTACGCTGATCAAGGACAACTACTCCTTCGATTTCACATAGAGCACACATGTTTCCTTAGCTTCTGTGCACTGTTTTACTAATAGTGACGTAAAATTGCTAATATATCTTAAGACAGTCATGGATTTCTAAAAAAAAAATTCACAGCTGAACTAATTATATGAAGACATAATATTTATAAGCGGCGATTACACGATCAATATTATTGTCAATACCAGTATTGACAATATTTCCATCAATACTCATACTAACCACTATCAATATTTCATTACTTTACACGATCAATATTATTGTCAATACTACTTACTATTTCTGCCACTAGGAGAGTGTATTTACGTGTTTATACTCATCAGTTTAGTTGTTTTTTTTTAACCTTTTAAAAAATGAATAATCGTTCTAAAGCTTGCGTAGCTATTATTTTGGCCCATGGTTATAGTTAGCTCTTTACCCTGCTGCTCACTTTATTAATATTGTATAGAAAACTCAAGGGGGACAGCTCTAATGTTTCTTATTTAAATTACTTCCACTATCGTTCACTCTTAATTAATTCCTTTATAAAACATCGAAAATAAACATTTATTCTAATGATATATTTAATAAAATATAATAT